>CAWUFW010024889.1:0-53206 GCA_963921515.1 Calotriton arnoldi | reverse complement strand
CGTACTTCGTTCAGTTACGTGTGCTAACAAGGCTCTTAACATACGTGGCACTGCTCAGTATACTGATTTTGTTGATGAATATTATCAAAATTCAAAGGGCCCATTTTAGAGTTGTTGCAAATTCGACCAGCTCTCCTACATATTGCAAGATAAAAATATTCCTTCAACAGTCACTAATATAGCCTTGCTGGTAAGCCAAGGTTTCAAAGTACCTACTATGGAACATCACTAATAATACAACTCTGGTTAAAAATGTCCCTGAAAATTTTATTTCTCTGAGGAAAGGTGAGATTATTAGTCCCAACATGGATAATTGCATTCCTAGGGGGATATTCTCAAAATAGTGTGTTAACTATCACCAAAATCGCTTAACGCAACTTCTCACATCGCAGTCCATCGCGGGAAAAATAACCACCGTGTTAACAGCATTCACAACCGGTGGCACCATGCGATAGCCTCATGACAACGCGGCAAATGACCGTTAAAATCAACCTTAACGCCGCAAAATTTAAAACCCCAGCGAAAAGTTACCAGCCAGCCCCCAATGGCGATACAAAAATCAGCGAAAAACAGCGACAGGCCGGCGATTCCCACCGCGCCAATGGCGAGAATGCACTATAAGCAGACCAAAAAAAAGACAAATAAATGCAGCTACCTGTATTAGCTTCATGGGCGCACCGGACCCAGTACAGAGGACAGCGAGCCCCACAAGCCACACAGATAACAGCCAGGAACCCGGGGCCGGAGAGGCAAGAAAGAGGAGAAGAGGAAGACGGGGTTCCTCCGCTTGAGAAAACCGGATCATCGTCACGGAGGTGACAGACACTACCAACAACTGTACGTCACTCCACTGTGTCTTGACAGCACAAGGAAATATGGCAGTCCATTGTGAACCGCGTGAATGCAGTCGGAGTGTGAGAGGTCAATAGAGGTCAAGAGGCGCTGGCATGGCGTCAAAAAGCCAAACCAAGCAGAAACTCGCTGCCAACCTGAAGCAGCAACGGCCACCTGGAGGTGGGAGTCCTGCGCCACGGAGGGGCTGGATGAGCTGGAGGAAATGGTTATTACAGTCATCAGTGCGGAGACGGTGCAGGAGTGAGGTCCCCGGACACTGCCGAAATGACCTGACCCAGCAGCAACAGGGTGAGGTAACCACCAGGGACTGGTGGGACGAGAGAGAGCAGAGCACAATGGCACACCATGCACAATCAAGAATATTTGCACACACCCACAATGACTGTGGAACCTGTCCCTGATGTGCCCAGCACACTGCAGCACCACAGAAGCACTTTCGTAGGCCCCATCCACCATGTGCACAATGCCCCCCCACCAAGCCACAACCTACCCATGTGCACATGTGCTGAACCCATGTGGCGGCTCTGTGAGCCACACTGACAATGCAAGTGACACTACATGACACTAGCATGGCTGCGGTTAAAAAACATGACATGGAGCACGCATACGACACTGAGGTGGCCAGTGTGGATAACATCCCCAAAGGAGCAGGTCACACTCTGACACATCCACGTGCACATACAACCCCTGACGTCAACAACACATCTGCAGACAAACAATGCACAAAATTACAAAATCATACAGGAGCACAAATTACCCAAGTCGCCAACATCTCAGCACCGTAAAGCACACAGAGTAAGGCACACCGCCTCAAAGGGATAATGGGCCGCTAAATCAGAACTGCAGGCTGACTCTCCCACAATGCAGCACACACCTGTAGCAAACCTGCATCAACATTGAACACAATGTGGTGCACAAAGTGCCACACGTACCACAGAACAGAGGACACAACTGGTGCCACTTGCAGGTAGAAAATGGCCCAATCCCATCCAGGCTGTAGGGAAACTGTCAGATGATGTGTGCAGTACAGCCTCACATCCATCATGTGATCGGAATCATCCACTGTCCCCATCAAATACCCAGCTCCTCCCAAAACAGTCACAATGTACATTGTCACATGCAGTCAGTATGTAAACATGTGCAATACACATGCAGCATAGACACACTGGTAACCTGCATCACCCCTTCACATTGCAGAGGACAACCAACTTACCTCCTGCAGAGCAGACCAGACATCTCTTCAGTGATGAGGAGGGAGGAACCCCTGGCCATCTGCTCCGACACTCCCTCCAACGGCTTGTGGACAGCCTCTGCACCCTACCTCCAGGAGCAAGGGCAGCCAGCTCATCGAGTGATACCACCCCCTGCACAGACCACACAGCAGGAAGCACCCACCCACCAGGCGGCTCCCAGCACCTCACCCGAAGAGGCCACATGGTATTCCACGCCGTGTGTCAGACTGCCAGTAGGGGCTGGCTGAACAGGTGCGGAGTGGGTTTTCGACCTCATGGCAGCAAACTAGATGCCATACGTGGGTGTCTCATTCCCATCCCAGGGACCACTTACAGTCACTAACAGGACACCCACAGTCCGCTCCATGCCCTACAACAATCCTTGGCCCCGACCTCGCTGGATCCATTACTCGGATACAAGAACTGTCTAGGCAGAGAAGGCTCAGCGACAGCAGCACAGAGTTAGCACAGATGCGAGAGGACAATGGAGAACATGGAGCGGTGCAGGCAGGAAGGATGGCGCACGCGACTGGTTACCAACAGATGTGGCTGGGATCTACCATGCCCTGCAGATCTCATCTTGCCATTGCTGCCCTGGGAACCTGTCCCAGATGACTGCTGCAGGAACTTACGACACACATCTCCAGCACCCTGATGTGTCAGTACACACAGTGATGCAGCCATACCACCTCCACCCCTGATGAGTCAGTGACACACAGTGATGCAGCCATACCACCTCTGCCCCTGATGAGTCCATGGCACACAGTGATGCAGCCATAACACCCACCACACTCACCTGGCACCTGACGCAGAAGACGTATCAGAGGGCCGAAGATGTGGACAATAATGACTCTGTCTGAAAAAGGAGGTTAGCATTCATCCCCCACGCCATATGGCATGTTCCTGCCCAGTACAGCCCTCTGCATCATGCCCTGGTACTACACCTTCCACTGTTAGCCGAAACACTCCTGCGACATCCACCTGGACCCCGACATGGACTGCCATATCTGCTCACAGTTACCAATGACACAGCAAACAGGCTGCGGACTCAGCTCTTCCTCTACTGAATAACTTGTCATCCCCTAAAGGACTCTGTTTGGCCCTCCACTGGGCAACCATGTAATGTGGGGTGTGCATATCCATGTACTGCTCCAGCTCCGACACTTCACAGGATGCCAGATAAAACATTCCTAATCACACAGATGTGTCATGTCTATGTCAATCAGAAGTATGACAGTATGGATGACTGTAGGGACATTGATTGCACAAGAGTACACCCTGGAAATGACATCAATGCGCATGTTTGACCGTGACACATGGCCAATTACATGACTGTGGAGGTGTAGACAGCTGTGGCCTCATTGATCATGAACAACAATCTAGTAAGCCTTCGCATGGCCCATCCATATATTTAAATAGGGCTGCAATGTGTAAATATGTCAAGTCGGTGGAGGAGCTAAAGTAGTGTCACACATCATGTGACAACAGAACATCTCTTTGCATACCTACACATCAACTGTGTGGACACGAAGCTGGTTTTTGATGGAACATATTGGTCCACATGGCAAAGTTGGACACCATACTCACATTGCTGAGGTACGTGGAGACACAGGTCGACCACCAGCTCTCCCAAACACAATGTCTGGCTCCCACAGAGGGTGGGCTGGCAATAGGGACTCACCCCTAGAAGTGAAATCAGTCAGTCAGTCCTCCTATTATTGCATACAATGCTCATTGGGGCACACGATTTGGCATGCAAATCACTTTTCATCACAGTTGAACACTAGTGAAGCTGCGTAGACTTTATTAACATGTGCGGGTCAGTGCGGGCAAGACAAAGGCCACAACATGCAGACCAATGCATCATGCACACTAACAGGCAGCCAAGGAACATGCCAGAGGTGCAAGACAGGGAGGCACAAATGAACACCAACCATAGCGGATGCCCGTGGTCTCAGCCCACCTTGCTTGCCTTGCTGGACGAGTCATGTGGTGTTTGGCGAATACTCATTGCACCGTGTCAGGGGACACCACTCACAGCCATGGGATCTGCATAGTCCTGTACCACCGTACAGCGCTGACTGCCTGCTCTGCTTACAGTGAGCAGGTGAAAGAGGGAGTCCAACAAGGTCACATATAGTATTACATTGCCATGTGTGTACTCTCACTCCAGCGTGTGTCAGGTTGAGGAACGTTGCCAGGCGCCGCTGTCCACTCCTGCTGGAGTGTGTGTCAGCCCGCAGTCCCTGCACGCACATGCATTCTGGGTCAGGCGAATGCAGACATATCCACCTGTCATGTGGTGGAATATGTGTCCATTTCCCCAAGATGCAGGGTGTTGTGACCTGTGCCATGAGTTACAATCTTTTGTGGCTGCAGGAACATAGTTACTCATCCATGAAAGCGGCGCAGCTTCATGGGCAATCAGTTCCAAAGTGCAGTAGTTGTCGACTTCCGCGAACAGGCGACAATCATTAGTTGGTCGGACAGATGTGCTCCGTGCGCCGTTCACCAATCCGCCTTACAGCCCCATAGGGGCGTTGATGTAATCCACTGCAAAGTGTCGCGATCTCACATGCCCAACTGCCAGCATACGCCCAATTCCAAGGCATCCCATGAGCTGGGTATCCACGAGTTTACACTCCTGGTCGTGGTCCAACAGGGCGCACACACATGTCATAATCCAGTTCAGCTACCATTGTGTTGGATAGGCAGACATCCATGGGCCACTCGAATATGCATGATCGGCAGTGGAACCAGGGCTGGACGCAGGTGGCGGTATGCCGAGCCCGGGCTCAGGCCGGTAACTGATCGCGCAGCAACACTGCCAGTGGCAGTGCGCTGGCTGCGGCATTAGGTCGCGGCGGTACGGTTCCGTGGCAGGGGTTGTGCATGTGCCCGGGATGTTCTGACATTGCGTTGTTATTTTCGTAGAACGACGCTCTTCTGACCTGCGGCTATTATGTGGATGATATGCCACAGCTAGAACAATAGGTTAATAATGAGCGATGCAAAGTTTATGCGTATGGTTTGTCCTGTACGTAAGTTGTAGAGGCCATTCCATGGGGAGTACCTCGAGCAAGGACTTCTGTGTGGGGTGTGTGGATGCGTTGATCTTTCATTGGCGCCGTGTGTAGTGTGGGAGCCGTCTTCATCTGCCCGTAGTGTCTCTCTTGGGGTGCCTGCCGCATGGGTTTCCAAGGTCGAGGAGTGCAGATGTCCTTCACACCTTCTGAATTGAGACAAGGGAGCTTTCTTCCTAATGTTAGTCAGACCACTGCTTGTATCCTGGGTATGTGATGTGGCTATCGCTGGTGAGGCTAGGCCTTGGGCTTATGGTGCACCACAAGCGTGAACACACCGGTTGCCATGTATGAGCCAGGAGCCCGAGCGACCTTGCGCTCCATGTACAGAATCCTTGCCTGTGCCTTTGTACGCCCTCCCGGCTGCATGCAACATTGCAACATTGTGGAATTGCGGGCCGTGTGGCGCGGGCATACAACAGAGACACACGCATCAGTTGGTTTCCTGTGCAGCCCAGATATGAACAAGCCCAGAGGCCAAGGGATATTTGTTCCACCCTACGCTGGCCTATAGCATACGCCGACCAGCCCTTGGCGTACGTATAAAGGGAGACGACAATGCTCGTGATTAATTCTTCCACTGCCTGGTGACATGGCTCGTCCGCCTGGCTATGTGGCTGTCATATAAGTCATGACTTGCGTTGCACGAGATTCGGTGGCACCGGTGCACTGCGCCAGCACGGGCCTACCGCCACGGGACGGTGACTTACTGTACACTGGTAGGGGGCACCTAAAGTGCTGGCCAGTGTGCAGCCTCGCGATGATAGCGTGTGCACTGATATGGTCTCTGCCATTGCTATGTATCAAGACCCAGAGTCAAGTGTGCGCCTGGTGGACACCAGTAGAGCTCGGCCGCGGGCCGGCGCGGGCCCAGCCGCCACGTGGCGTTGCCTCGCGTTTCACAGAGTTAGTGGCACCTAGAGAGCTGGCGGGTGTGCAGCCTCGCGATGATGACATGTCCCACTGATATGATCTCTACCATTGCAAAATCAAGACCCAGAGTCAAGTGTGCGCCTGGTGGCGCTGCGTAGGGTGCGTGATGTGGAGGCTGCCAATTAAGTGGGCCCTAGGATCGGGCTTGCACCGGGACGTGGTGTGCCCTCTTGAAGTGCGCCGGTGGCGGGAAGGTGAGCAGTGAGCCTGGAGTCACGCAGGGGCGGAGCAATCAGCTGGGCGGCGGGGAGGAGCTGGGGTGCAGCGGCCTGGGTGAGCAGGGGCGGCCATGTGATGTTGCCGTGTGCAATGATATGTACTCTGCCATCATTAGCTGTGGACTCTGTTTCAGATGAGGGACCTGGTGGCCTGCAGTATGGACCGGCACGTGGTTGAGAACACACGGTGGCTGCAGGTGAGCAGTGAGGCCTGTGTGCGCAGGGTGGGCAATCACGCTGGGCAGCTGGAGGGGCTGGGGTGCAGCGGCCCCTGGTGCGCGGTAGCGGCTCCATGCACTGTTGCCGTGTGCAATGATATGTATTCTGCATCATTAGCTGGACTCTGTTTCAGATGAGGGACCTGGTGGCCTGCAGTGTGACCCGGCACGTGGTTGGAGACACACCGGTGGCAGCAGGTGAGCAGTGAGGCCTGGGTGTAGGGGCAGCCAATCCACTCTGGGCGGGGAGGGGCTGGGTGCAGCTGCCTGGGTGCGCACCAGTGTTGGCACTGTCTCTCCCTCTCTTTCTCTATCTTTCTCTCTCTTTCTCTCTCTCCCTCTCTTTCTCCTATCCTTCTCTCTCTTTCTCTCTCTATCTCTCTCTCTCTCCCTCTCTTTCTCTCTCTTTCTCTCTCTCTCTTTCACTCTCTCTCTCTCCCTTTCTTTCTCTCTCTCTCTTTCTCTCTCTCTCTGTCCTTTGTTGTGCGCATGACACACCTTCTTATCTTCAATTTTGTCTTACCACAGGCTGTGACTTACGGTTTGTCCGGAGAAGACCATATGACTCTTTTAATTATTGATGTTGATTGGAATTTGAATAAATTGATTATTTTGGAATGCGATGTATGTGTGTTTCCTTTTTGAACCACACATGGATGTTGGTTAATTATGCTTGTGCGACATCAAGCGGTGTTGTGTTCATGGTTGTGGTAGGTGTGAGTCATTATCTTTGTCCGGGGGTGCGGGGTTAGGGCCAGGGGGGACCCTGGGGTGGCGGGCCTGGGGGGCGCGGTGGGTGTTGTGGCCTCTTGGGGCTCCGAGCTGCATGGTCGGTAGCTCCCATGGCATCTGTTGTTCTTATGGTGTGGCTGTGGGCTGGGCTCCCTTTTGTGTGGTGGGTTGTGCGACCGACTTAACACCCCAGGTAGGACAGGTGTTAAATCCTGCTGCTAACGCGCCTATTCGCATGTTTTGTGGTCTTATACATGGAATCTGTTGAGGTGGGTTATGAATGTTGCGAAGTGAGTGTTTCAGGTTTTGCACGGGAACACCCACTCCTCTATTATTGGTGCCGGTGTCATCCGTGGCGATATTTTTGCGGCTGCTGGCAGGAAAGCTTGGGTGATATCTGCTGTGCACCAAGCATGAATGGTAGCGATGTAATTTTATCACGCTTTGGCTGCGATAAAGTGCATAACTTCGGCGATAAGTCATATGAATATACCCCCTAGTGTTTCTAGGTTTGAGGTGCAGCATTGAATGCATCCCCTGGCAGTGAGGAACTCTATAGCTCATATAAAAGACTCAGAAATATCCAATGTCACCCTCCAAATGAACATTGATTTACAGTAATTTCATAAAGTTATGTTATGTTAAGAGGAATTATAAGCGCTCTCATTCACCATAGGTCTCTTAGCGCTAGATAGCAATTTATAGTGGTCATAGAAAAATTCAATTAGATCCCATATGCTTGTTTAAAGCCCAAGTCTTCAGACTTTTCTTAAGGAAGAGGTATCCATGCGGTCGGGTTGTCATTAGCAGGAAATTCCAACTAGTAGGAGCTATAACTTGGCTGTTCCATCCTCCAGATGTGCTCTTTCTGTAACTTTTGGACAGTTAATGATTGGGTAGCATGGTGAATCAAGTTGCATAGCAGAATGTATTATTAAATGATGGCGAAATACACTTTGGAGCTGATTTATTTAAACTCTTAAAAACAATGTAACTGAGTTTTTATTGAATTTGTTGTTTGACTAGGAGCCAATGCAACTTTACCAGAGGTGTAACAATCAGCCTGGCTGCTTTGTTCTGTATCACCTGGAATCTATGCAGCATAGTATCTGGTAAACCAGCATATATTACATTTGCATAATTCAGTCTAGACATGGTGTATGCAATGACAATCGCGATACATGCTTCAATGATCATAAAAAGGAAACAGCTTTCCTTTAACATTTGTCGGCGAAATGAACATTTGGATAGCACTGGGTGAACTTAGGTCTGCATTGAAAGGTTTCCATCTATCCCATAACTCAAGGCTTTTAACACCGTTCAGTGAAGGAAAGCAGGAGTAGATTGTCAGGCCAGTAGTGTAAATCCCAAGCAAGAAGAATTGTTGTTGAGTAGGACTACTTCTGTCTTATCAGCATTTAGTTTAGTTGGTTTTGGATTCCCAGCATCAATCAGGCATTAAATCTCTCATAGTATCCTGAAAATAATTGTCTGTTTCAGATCAGTAACATCTAGATGAAAAATGTGCTGGGGCTCATCAGGTAGTTGCATATATTGCACCCTCTGTTCACCAATTCCTTAACCAGGTTTTATACAAGGTTGAACAGATACGAGTAGAGAGCATGACCGCGAGGGACCCCACATCTAACCCTGGGCGAAGTGCTACGCTACGCTCGCGTAGTTTGCGAAGTTTGCGCTGCCGCTTTGCGCGAACTACCACGTGGCACAGTGCAAACACTGGCGTGGCGACGATGGCGTGAATGCGCGGGTCATTTTTGCTTGCTCGGCGGTCCTCAGCGTCAAGTTGGCGACCGCGGCTAAATATATTATCCAGAGACTTTTTTCGTTAGCGATCAGCAACATCAAGTTGCCCGATCGCGGCGTGAAACTCCAATTCTCAGCGGGGAGTCAGGTTTCTCATTGCGGTAGTCGCGTATGCTACGCGACGCCGCTTCGCGATAACGCTCCTCGTCAGCGTTGGCTGCGCTCGGTAAAATCTACCGGCGGCTGTGCGTGCTTCGCGCTGTGCAGTTGCCCGTTTTCCATTATTGCACGAGTGCGGACAAGCATCCGGCACTGTGCAATCATTGCCGAACAGTGCTACGCAGACCAAGCGTATTGCTCTGTGACTTGCGTAGTGCGAACTTTGCACTAGTAGCTTGTGAAGCATTACTTATGAACTACGCCCCGAGCTTACCCACATCAGTTTTTAACCTGAGAGGTAAAGATACCAATGTGACCGATTCTGTTCGATCCATCATAAATTATTTAAACCATTTCAAGGCCCTGCCCTGTATTCTGCATCTTCCCAAGGTTGACCCACAACATTGGGTGACCATGTCCAAGGCAGCAGACAGATCCAGCAAAACCAGTAGGGGTCTTGCCCCCTCTAGTTTCCATCTAAGATCATCTAATACTGAAAGTTTGACAGATTCAGTATTGTTGATGGAATCCAGCTTGGACAGGGTGCAAGAACTCTCTGTTTCGTAGATGTTAACAGAGTTCCAGAGCAACATGGGCCTCTAATAATTTTGCTTGAAAGGCATCAAGGATATCGGTTTGTATATTTTTAGGTCCTTCAGATCTGGCCCTCGCTTTTAAACGAAGTTACATTCTGCATGTTTAGAATTTAGATACTATCCCATGGGAGAGTTATAAGTTGAGAAGATTTAATAGGGGAGGATAGATTATGTTCTTAAGGCTCTTCCTTATCACCTCTGGAGAACAAAAGTTCCTTGGGGGAATCCGACAACTGTTACAAATAGGGGGCAGATTTACAAACCGCTTGCGCTACTTTTGCGTCACTTTTCCCATGTTAAAAGTGGCCTTAAAAAGTGGCGCAAGACTGTGCCCAGAGAGATTTCCTCATTAATTCCTGAAAAATCTACTATAATTTCCTTATTATTTTCTCTGTAGATTTTGCCGCAGTGGACAAGCACTAGTAATGCTCTACGTAAATTTCTGGTTTTTTTTTAATGAAATAGTTGTTTTAAGTCATCGCAGAGTTTCTGTGATGCAGTCACGATAGCCTTAACTGATTCATGGGCTGTGAGCTCCTCAAAGTATTTAAGTCTCTCTTTGATTATTTTGCTTCCAAATCTATTAGATAATAGTTCAATTTAATTAAAGTGCGTAAAAGCTTCATATTAGGTAATTCCTTCTTATAAGCGTACTTCTTACTTCCTCATATTTTCAATACCAGTTGTGTTTGGCTTGTCTTAGCAGAATTTGGCTTCCCTTGCACCTCATTTGGCAAACCAGGGTGGCCATCTGTAGTCCTCGCCAATGGTGCTACATATTGGGCGTAACATCAGCGGCTCCTGAGAGCTAACAGGTAAAATTATGTTCTGCAACTAAAGCAAGATCGCTTTCTTGGGGTTTTGTCTGTGAGCGCAAAATCCATCTCATCCAAGGGCTCATCCCTCAGCCCATGCTCTTCAATGCATATAACAGCCCTGCTGGCCAACATAGTCAGATCCCATGAATTCTCCAAATAATTTCCTATGCAGATGAAACTCAATTCATCCTCTCCACTCCAATAATGGCCCTACCACCAGAACCAACTTCCACAGATGAATGACAAATGTCACCAGCACGATGAAGAACATCTGCCTGCATCCCCAGAGCACAGACAAAATGGAAGTACTGATCTTTAGCTTAGCAACAGCACCATGGAATGACTCCTGGTGGGCATCCAGAACAAGGACCCGCACCCACTCTCCTCCAGCCACGCCAGAAATCTCGAAATCATCATTAACATCAAGCTCACCATGAAATCACAGATCAAACGCCATCTCCTCCACCCCTGCTTCCTCACTCTGCACATGCTACGTAAGATCTTCCAAGTGGCTACCCCTATGAGACCACGTGACACAGGCTCATCACCAGCCCCGACGCTGGACCCTACGGAAATGGCCTCTACTAGGAATCGCTGCACACACCTTCTACAGAGACATCAGACCACCACAGAACAACGCAGCCATACTCATCCTTCCTGACGAACCCACATACACCCTACCTCAGAAAACTCCACTGGCTCCCATTGCACAGAAGAGATGCCAAGTTAAGCTGCTGGCCACACACCAAGACTTTACACAACCAAGGACCTGCCTACATCAACCACTGAACTTTCATCAATCACCGAGAAGACTATGCTCCATCTCTCTTTAACTTGCCAGTATCTCGCATCTGGGAAGCAGTAATGGGAGGATGCGCCTTCTAACACATTGCAGCAAATTACCTGAAAAAGCCTCCCCACGCACCTCTGGACCATCACCTCACTTCGAAATCCGAATGGTCCTCAAGACCTGGCTGTTGAATAAGCCTCCGGGGCCTGCAAGCGCCTGGGATACCTAACGGGTGATTAGCCGTGCTTTATATTCGATTGACTGTCCACATGTCGACTAGTTGCCCATACGTGCTGCTCTGTGTCACTAGTGGCTGGCTGTGGTGAGCTTGAAATTGGGAAAGCTCAAATTCAATGAAATAATGGTTCAACCAAATACATGAAAACTTATTATGGGTCATGTATATTTTGAGACCAGACATGATCAAGCATATGACTCTTAAAGTGAGTGGCCTCCGCAATATGTTGTAACTCCCCCTCGTGGCTTGCTGCGTGGACACACTGAGCCTCTCATTTATAATTGCAACAACAGGCCATCAGGGATGAAAAGAAATCTAGAGTGCTAACCCCCGCTATGGCTGCAAAAAGGCAGCTGCACTCATCAAACAACCTTCAAGCAAATAATGGAAGCGGTAGAGCAAATAACTAAGTACGTTTCACCCTCCCAGAAAGTATAAAGTGACCAAAGACTTACAACGTTAATTATAAAATACTTTAAAAACTGTTTAAAATTCTAATTCCAGTCTATAGATTTAAAAATGATTAATTCATTAAATTCAAACTCTCCATATACAAGGTTAAAACTTTCTAAACAAAAATTTTATTACAGCCTTTAGATCAAGCAGGATATTGATTAGAAAATGTTTGAAGCAGTTGCAGCCCTCCAACAGTATGAGTCATAATGTGAGACTAAACTATAGTTGTGCACGTTTTGATCAGATGTATGATCTACATGGCTCACGTAATGTACTAATAATATTGAAATATATTTTTGAGAATGGATTTCCTTTGAGAGGTTAAAAGTTACCTATTACACAATTAAAGACTGGTTGCAAAAACTAAGGGGTCATTACAATGACGGGCGGATTGCCACCGCCAACATGCCATTTCCCCGCCATGTACGATGGCGGGGAGCCCGGTGGACGGAGGGCCGTCCGCGGTTTCCGCCGGTCCCACGGGGGGCTAGGCGTAGAGACCTAATATGGTGGCAGTGTCTGCAAGACACCGCCCATCACATATTAGGATGTTAGCGAAGCAGCCTTTCCATGGCGGTGTTGCGCCATGGAAGGCGCGCTGTGGTGTTGCTTCTGGGGGCCGTTGCGGGCCCCATGATGAGGGTGCATGGGGGGTACCATGGTACCCTACACATTGAAAGCACAAGGTGGCAGGCACCGCGCGGTGCCTGTCACGTGTGCATTCAAATACACAGCATGCGTTCGCATTACTTGTGGAGTGCTGGTGACAGCACCGCCTGCACTGTCTGAACTAATACAGGAATGCACCGCAGCGGTGGCATCCTAATGCAATGGCGGGACCGCCGCACCTTGCGGACGATTCGCATTCTGCCCCTACAGTGCGGGCGGACGCCATCGTAATGTGCCCTAAGTGCACAATCTGTGACCACTATTTGTGAATAGTCTTTTGACATGTGTGGCCCACAGTATTTTAACATCTAGATAAACTAAAATGTCAAATGGTACTATTTCAGTAATGTGACTGATAAGGATATTGATGAATCACTGACATAATATCGAAAGACACATTATCGAACTACAAATTTTCGACACAAAAATATCGTTCACAAAAATATCGATGTTGTATAGGGGCGATTCGATTCGGGCGGAAATCTCCGTGGGCGGACCGGAGAGATTTCGACGGGCTCGGACCCGTGCAACCGACCCAGGCGATGCGATGCGTCCGTATGCTATCGTGCACCTCAGTCAGGCTCAAACTCCAGCCAGTCAATGGGACCGGTCGTCTACAAACGTACGCGAGCTCCCATTGCCTCCAATGAGTGCGGGGAGGAACAAGGCGCCTCCTACAGCGGAGTGCGCAGGTGACATTTCGCGCCGTGCCACCGCCACAGGTAGGGGACCCATGGGTCCCCTGTGTGCGACTCCTGCAGCTACGGCGTACAGGGGGTCCGACACGGGCCCCCAGTGGGAAACTCCGACTGTCTTTGGGCCGGACGGCGCGTGGCCGGTCGGACTGCTCGCCGGCGCATCGTGCACGGCCGGGAACGTCTCCATTGCGCGGTGAGTCGTGTCCGAGCGAGTCGGTCGGTGCGGTTAGACCGGGGAGCGAGTCGGTCGGGCGGTTGGGGCGCGCCCAAGCGAGTCGGTCGGCGATTTAGCATCGTACTACCATTTCGTCCAGGCCAGCGTCTGGTCGGTCGGAAATAGGGCTCCGAATCGGATCGGTTTTGCGAATCGATTCGGGCCCCGGCGAATCGGAATCCGCCCCTTAATTTAAAAAAGCCACACAAATATCGATACCACAATATGCAGTCATGTTCTGTCTCGACAACACAAATATCGCACACATAAATATCGCTATTCTAATGCTCGACGTTTCTAAATAAATATAGAACATGTCAAAATAAAGACTACAAAATATAAACATCATAATATTGTAGTTTTTTTAGAATATATTGACCACTCAATAATACAGCCAAACTATAAATTTAAACACCATAAATACAGTTAAATACATAAACATACATATCAAATTAGGTTAAACCAAAAACACTAACTTTCAAAATTATTACAACATAAATAAATAATAACATAATAAACACACTTATAATAACAATTTGAAATATATACTTGCATATATAAAAACATTTAATACATCTCATATATATTTAGTTAAAATATAATTAGTTCAAAGACTCCTTCCTCACCCAAAAAAAATGACTCCCTATTAGCGTTTTCGATATAAGGAAAACAATTAACAACTATGGGGCCCATTACGATGGCGGGCGGAAGCACTACCGCCGTGCTGGCGGATGCAAAAACCACCAGTTACCGCCGGCACGCAGCAGTCCACACGCCCGCCCAATTACGATGCGAAAAGCAGGCCAAACACCGCCGGCAAGCCAGCAACACCGTCCGCCATCAAAGTGCGCCCGCACACGTAGCGGCGCAGCACAACTGACACACACCGTCCGACGAAACACGTCCCGCCCGGCGCATAAATTACGATGCCGCAAACAAACGGCTCCCACGGCAAAGAGACACCGCACGTGAAAGAGAGGCGGAAACACGGACGCAGAGCACGGACAACGAAGAAGCGGCACCCGGGCATGAATCCAGCACTGCAGGCCCTTCCCATGCTTCTGCTGATGCACCACCAAGGACGCAACGTACCGCGGAGACGCAGGTAGGCACACACACAACAAGTGCACGCAAACAGCGCACACAGTGCAAGGGCGGATAAAGCGGACAACCCCCACCAGCGCGTGCACACTACACATCCACCATTGCATCCACATATGACACACAGGCCAAATCCTAACATCGCGGAACACATGTGTACACACCACCTGGGACTAGGAACCAACCACCCCGTCACGGCCCCAAAGCGCCGATGACGCCGCCACACATGCGCACAACGCAGAGGCCAACCGCAGCGCCATGCATGCGTCGCACACAGACACAGGGACACAACCAAGCAGCACACACACCAGCCCCACCCCGAACGCACATGACACGTGACAGGCCGGCCACAGACATGTCCCCAACGCCCAATTCACGGACAACACCCAACGCCACACAACCGACGCACACATGTCAGTTAAGTCACGCAACAGCAGGACACACCCCAGTGTAACAAACATGGCGAAGCACACAGCGGCGGCAACACCAACTAGGAGAAGCAGGGCCCCTTCGGGAAGAGGAACGCCAGTACCACACTGAAAAACCCATACCACCCTGCACATATGAACAAGACACATGAAACGGAACACCAAAGAGCCCGGGGACCGACAACAGGTGGCCCAAGAATTACATCCACACACAAGGCCCAACGCAGAGCGGAAAGGCAGCCTGCCGCCCACACAAGGGAGAGCAGACAGCACTGAATGACCTTCCATTCCAACACCGAAACCACAGCCCTACGACAGAAGCCGGTGAATACAGCCATTGTCCAAGAATAGACCAACACAGGCATGCCGAGGAGACCGACCACACGGCAGATAGCGCATATCACAGAAGCACACAACGGACGGGGAAGAAAGAAGAAAACACTCCCCCATGTCGGCCACATGCAAGTTAATTGGAAGGAGTCACACAGCACCGACCTTGAACTGTCTGAGAAGCATGTGGGAAGAGGGCCCGTGTCCTCCAAACAAGCCAACAGAACACAAGTCCTGTCTCCCCACGACTACACAGAGCTCACAGCAACCCCGGAGCGTGCACATTGCAGACTGCACACACAGCCGGAGCACGCCACCTCTACGAACCGCTGCGAAATGGCAACCGCAACACACCTACCCAACTACGCCGAAGAGCTCAAGCTGTACCAAACCAGCACGATACATACATTGGGATGCGATCTCCTGTCCCTGCTGAACGTAAGTTACCGACTGACTTACCGCATCACATTGTTCAGCTGCGTCATGCCCGTCTTCTACTGTCGGAGGTGTCCCTACCAGCATCCCGTCGAGATATGCCTCTCCAACCCGGCATGTCTGAAGGCGGACCTGCTACCACTACTCCTCCCTCTGGACGCACACGACAGGGCCTGCTCTGCCTATGGGGGCATGGCGTATGTGGCCAACATCGCACGCGCACTGAAATGGAACCACTGTGCCTCCACACGACGGATCATCGAGAACAGCTACATCGAATGTCACCCAGCATGCCCCATCATGGTCCTCCAAGGGACAACCTACGAACAACACCTTGACAGCCACCATCCGCTTCATTGGCTGGCAAACATGTACACCACCAATGACATGGAAGCCCTGCTGGACGGCATCGCATACCTGACAACCTGTAAATACGTCGGACCACAACGCAGGTTCCCCGAGTGACCTATGAAGTCCAACCCCGCACCCATGCTCAGCTTCCGCACGGACTGGCCAGTCACCACCACAACAGCCATACCAAACGACCGGCAACTGTAACCACACCATCAACGACATCGCCATGACATCGGATATGACCGGGACATGCACACTGTTCCCCATCACATCCAGGAACACCGCATGCATCGTGGGAGGCAGTGGCATGGGCTCTGTGCATCGCACCCACATGGACGGAACTGCACGAACAACCAGGACACGACATGGATCCAGCGCCCATGGACACACACACCGCTCAGTGGACATGAATAGGTCGCCTGGAGTCTGTGGGTGCTGCACCCCTCCCACCCCCGCCCCGGGAATCCCATACCAGGACCTTTGCATGGACGACAAGTGCATACAACAACAACACGACCCCAGTGACTGTGACATGTCCAGTAACCACCACAGTGCAACAACAAGTGGCACGCCGCTGCATGCACGCAAGCACATGCCCTGATGTCATCTCACATGCACGCGTGCATGAGGAACAACCGCAGCAAACCTGTCACATGGAACTGAGATGGACTGTGCCCATGATGCCGAGCGGTCTGGTAGGCTACATGTATACCGTCTGTGTCAAAGTCCGCAGCTCCGCAGCCATACGTAAATGTACATTAGCACAGCCTTGGCCAAGCAGATGTAACCCCACACCCTATCCCATTTGTAATCATGCTCAGTATATCCTCAACATGTATCCCGCTGCCAGTAGTGTCCACTATACTGCATCACAGAGGACAGAAGACTCAATATAATGTTTGAAACCAGAACTGTCTCCGCTGACTCATTTCACAAGTACGAATGAGAGAGGATGAGAGTATGTGAAGTACACGGCAGTCGTGACATGACCATGTAGTCCACTGGTATTGGATGTCAACGCAAATGAGTAGCACTACTGTGGAAGACACACGTGTCGTGTGAAGTCGTATGGACGCAGTGCTCAGGTGGGTGGGTGCGACGGGTAGATGCGCACATGCCAAGTTGGAGCACGCCGTGTTGGGAGGGGTCATGAACAGTACACCACCGCTTCCCTGGGCATTGTGAGAGGACACCTGTCGGGGGGAGTGAACACGTGTGTGCACAGCAGCCGGGCACACGTACAAAGCGGTACCAGGCGCACCGAATGCCCACCCTCTGTGGACAAGCTGGATCCTGTTGTGCGCCCGCCATGCCCCTTGACAAGGCACACACAGCCCCAGTCGACCAGGTGTAACCCCAACATAGTCAATCCACACAGGCGATACAGGGCACGGGATGGCAGTGGAGCATGGTGTGTGAGAGGTCTCCTCGCGCTCCTCCTGGTCATATCACGCAGGCAATAGAACCTCAACGTCCAGCATGGCAAAAAGTCAAATGGAAGTGTAGGGGGGACGCACCACAGCACGAGCAGCACTGACGTCACGGGAGGTGGCTCGCACCATCCCATCCATTGCCCATCATACCAACCACGCCACATGCCATTGCGACTAAGTGCAAGCGCGTGCGCCACCACCCCTGAGCCCTCCCCAGAGAGGCCAAAGAGTGAATGTGTGGGCCATCAGCCACAGACGGACGCGGCATGGCCGCAAGGGCAGCCACAGCCACTGGGTGTCGCAGGTGGCGGATCCGGAAGGCGAAGACTGTGATGCATAGTCCATGCAGGCCGGGTCTCCATTTGGGGCACCACGCAGGTGGACGGCGTCCCGCCACACATCATACCCTGAGACAGCCCACTCGTGCAACTGGACCCACACATGCACTCCTTGCCCTCTCTGGTGCGAGCTTGGGGCTGCCTGTGCAAGCGCTAGCCTCGCAGGTGAGCATGCATATTGGGGGGCGAGGGGAGGACATGAGGGCTGGGGCGAAGATGACTGTATCACTGTCAGTTAGTACAAGGGATGACCCAGATGTGGAAAGGAAGAGACGTGTCCCGTGTGTACTGCAACTAGTCGCCAATCCAACTACCCCCCATGTCCGGAATGTAAGCCCGCACCTAGGCCCGCCCATCCGCCACATCGAACATACCACCAGCACGACAACCTTCCCATTCGAAACACTGACTGGGGGTGGCGACCAGTGAACAATCATGTGTAGCCTACCCACGCGTACATGTGGGCCCTCCATGATCCATGTCACCTGCGGCAAAGACATGACATGCGCAATGAGGGAAGTGAGGAGAGCTGTCCGCCCCACGCGCAGAAGGTGCATCAGCTCCACAGACCCAGCAGCGAGTCCAGCAGGGGTCACATGTGCAGGGGCAGCTGTGCCTGGTGTGAAGGCACATGCATATGGACAGCACATCGACCAATGTGTAGTCTGCCCACATCCACAGTCCATCATCATGCGGACATAGGAATTGAACACAGGGCAACACATCTTAGCTGGTGCACCCACCGTGACCAACAATGCGCAATCATCGACGTACCCGCCCTGTGCATGGCCCCCACCCAACGGAGGCACATCCAGTGCCACCATCCCACACACACAAGCCTTCCACGGAACATGCTGTGTCCAATGGTCAGTACAGAGTCAGCGCCCATCTGGTGGATCCTGAACAGGAGACACATGCACACACATGCCAGCTCCCACTATGTACGACTGCCACCTGGCACGTGCAATGTAACCTCTCACCTGTGACGTGTGACTGCAAGCACACAGCCGTCTTGGCATGGGGCTGTCAATGTGGACACCAGTCAATGTTTCGGGAGGTGTGATCCGTACAGTGCTGTACATAGGGTGCAGTGCTGACACCTACTACTGTCTCATATCCCCTCGTGCCACAGGTCCCACTTGTATTGGCCGCTCAGCCCGTGCCCACATCGTCGTCGTCGTGTGCCATACTCATCCAGCCTCGGAAGCAGTTCCATGCTCAGCAGACACTCATGTTGCCGTGGCGTTGCCGCTTGACGAATATGCAGTCAGTCCCCATCAGCACGCCCCGCAAGTCATTGGGGCCTAGATCCCCATGTGCATGCACATGGCAGTGGTATGTCTCACTTGCCATTGCCATTGTTGGGAGACCTGTGTAAGTGTATTGTGGCCGTGCCGTCCCAGCTTGACAGCTGGGCTGTGGCCCATGTGCTTGCTCAGTCATGTCAGTGATGTGTATGCGAAATTGCTATGTGCCGTGTTGCTTTGACATGTGTCCTCTGCCATTTAACCCAGGCGGAGACCGAACATTGACCGCCCATACCAATTGCTGGCGGACATGGACGATACAGAGGTAATCAGGAAGTTTCGGCTGGACAGGCCAACTCTGCATCGACTGTGTGCCATGTTAGAGCCCCATCTCCGTCCCCGCAGGGTGTATCCGACTGCTGTCACCCCCACGGCTAAGGTGATGGCCGCCATGCATTTCTTCGCCACTGGGTCATTCCAGCACACAGTGGGCATTGGAGGAGGGATGTCCCAGCCCATGTTCAGCAAGGTGCTGAGGGATGTACTGGCAGCCATGATGCTGTGCCGGAACAGGTACATCCGCTTCCCCAGGGCTCGTGAATTGGCGGCAGTGAAGGGTGCATTCTATGCCCTTGGCAGAATCCCACACGTCGTGGGAGCCATTGACTGCACACATGTCGGCCTTGTTCCACCACAGGCCACTGAGCACCTGTACCGCAACAGGAAGCACACGCACTCCCTGAATGTGCAAGTGGTGTGCCTTGCGGACATGGTGATCACCCACGTGTGTGCAAAGTTTCCAGGCTCGGCCCATGACGCACACATAATGCGCAACAGCATCTTGCCACGACTGATGGCCAATCTGCAACAGGATCGTGGCTGTATTGTCGGTGAGTATGTGGAGTGGTGTAGCGTGCTGGTTGTGCGATGCTGTCCCCTGTCCAGTTGGAATAGCAACGGTTCTCTGTGTCCCTCACACCCAGGTGACTCTGCGTATCCGAATGGGGCATGGCTGCTCAGTCCATTGAGGAATCCTCGCACCCCAGCAGACGATCGATACAATGAGGCACATGGGAGGACCAGACGTGTGGTCGAGCGTACCTTTGGCCTCCTCAAGTCCAGGTTCAGGTGCCTGGACCGCACCGGGGGTGCACTGGCGTACTCCCCACAGAAGGTGTGCCAGATAGTGGTGGCGTGCTGCATGCTGCACAATCTGGCCATTCGGAAGCAGATCCCCCTCATTGTGGATGACGGAGATCAACCAGGGCCCCAGCCCGCAGACCAGGACAGCTCGAGTGAGGTGGACAGCGGAGAGGAGGAAGCTGGGAATGTGCGCCAGCAGCTCATCGCCCGCTACTTCACTTGACGGTGAGTGTCCATGTACGACGGATGATGTGTCTGTATCTATGCAGGTGTGTGTGTGCTGTGTCAGGGTGGCCGTATGTTCACTGCGTGCAGTGTGTCAACGCTCCATGGCCAGGGTAGTATGCCACTGTTGGTGACTGTGGCATTGTGCCCTATTGCTCTGTGCGATGTGTGTACATTGCTTGTAGTTGTTGACATGTACTGTGTGATGGGTGTGTGACACACTCATTGAATGTGCTCCTGTTCTGTCTCCCACCCCTAGGTCCCTACAGGCCCTCCGGATTCCATTTCCATGCCACGCATCAGGTGCCTTTCCGCCCAAGGTGGCCGTTGTATTCCGTACAATAAAGACACAGGGCACAAACAGCAGTTAGTGAAAAAGGTGCATTTATTACAAACTGTGACATGTGATTGTGTGTAAGGTGATGACAAAAGTGGTGCGTGCAGTGACAATGAGCTGTCGGTCATGGCTGCGTGATGATCAGGGTGTACCCACTGGTTCTATGTCCATAGTCCAACACACACATGCCATCCAGATGGCTGTGTGGAGTGGGATCGTAGAGCAAGTCAATGCAGTGGCTGGTCAAGGAAGGCTGGCGGAAGGCTGGCTGGCTGCCTCACTTGCGACTGGAGCGTGCGAAGTCCTCCCGGGAGATCTGTTTCCTCTTCGGACGGCCCCTTCCACGTTTGGGAGGGGGTGTGTGGTGGCGACCTGCTGGTGGTGGGTGAGGTGTGCTCACTGGCTGTGGACGCAGGGGAAGTGGACACTGCTGCCCGAGCCTGCGCCCTAGCAGGTGGTGGCGGAGGTGGTGTTGCTGGCCTTGCCTGTGACCCCACCGCCACCACCAGCTGGCCCATGAGGTCCACGAGTTGGTCCATACGGGACACGAATTGGCCCATATGGGCGTCCATGGACCTCAGCACCCCCAGCACCTCCCGCGTGTCAGTAGCAGACCTGGCCCATTGTCCTTGGGCCTCTTCATAGGCC
The DNA here is from genome assembly GCA_963921515.1 of Calotriton arnoldi. Classification (NCBI taxonomy): domain Eukaryota; kingdom Metazoa; phylum Chordata; class Amphibia; order Caudata; family Salamandridae; genus Calotriton; species Calotriton arnoldi. The sequence continues at coordinate 31,514 of CAWUFW010024889.1, read as the reverse complement.
CCAAGGACTCTGGCCATTTGAGGCAGGGCATGGCTCCCAGGGGAGGCTGGCGTTTCCCTGACCCTGCTCCTCCTACCAGTCCTGCTGCCACCGGCCTGCCCACTAGCCACATTGCTCACCACGGTCCTCGCTGTGGCTCCCAGGGTGGATCCAGTCGGCCGGGCCACCACCTGCGCTGGGGCTGGTGCCAGCGAAGACGTGGTGGTGGTGGAGGCGGTGGTGGTCGGTGCGGCGATGGTGGCGGTTGCGGCAGTGGTAGTGGCCGCAATGACCGTGGGTGTGGCCGCAACGACAGTGGCAGCAGGGGACTGGGACTGTTCAGCATCCCTGGATGATGGGTTGGTGGGTAGGAGGGGTCCTGGGGAGCGGCTGGGCCCTGCCACGCCAGATGGGCCAGCTTGGTGGTCCGTGTCCGAAGAGGTGGACAGATCCTCCAGATCCGTGTGTCCTCGTTGGGGGCTTGTAGGCTGGCTGTGCTGGCTGCTGTCTCCATCCCCAGCGTCCAGCAGTTCGTCACCTGTGGAGAGAATGAGATTTGTTATTGTGTTGCACCTGGCGAAGTATGTATTAGTCGTCTGACATTGGCAGTTCGTGCAATCTCGTACATGGGTTTCCCGGAGGCGAGTGTGTGGCTGTGGCATCTGTAGGTGTGTGTGCTAGGCAATGGGACTGTGTGCTGTGCACATGTGGCATGGGACGGATTGGCCATGCCGATGGGTGTGTTGCTTTGCCCCTACTCATTGTGACTCTGGTGTATGCGGGCTCCTGGCCCATCCTGGGTCTGGTTTGTACTTTGCTTTTGGAGTTCAAATGGAACGCTTAGGAACGCATATGGCAACATGGGGGCCATGCCCCAGATTCGCATTTGGGAGGGAATATGCTTTTGGGGTTCAAATGGAACGCTTAGGAACGCATATGGCAACATGGGGGCCATGCCCCAGATTCGCATTTGGGAGGGTATATGCTTTTGGGGTACATGCTGTGAGCCATGGGTGCCGAACGTGACATGTGTTGTGGCAGCATGACAGTGCATGGTCTGAGGTGTGTGCATGCCTGACATGCCCTGCATATTTGCTGTCTGTTGTGGTTACTGGACATGGCATTGGACGCATCGTTATGAGTGAGTGATAGTTGTGTGCCAGCCAACGTATTGCAGTTGTCCCATCTCCTTGGTGTGCGTGCTGCCCTGTGCCATGTGCATCACTGCAGTGCTCGGGGGGTGTGGCCCATGTTGTGTGTTGTTGCTCACAGTGTGTTGTGCGCTTAATTGACTTCTGGCACATGGTTGGGCATGGGCATGTGTCTTAGCGTGACTGCTGTATGTGTGGCAGCTGTGCGGATGACATGCCTTTCATGAGACTGGGGCTGACGGATGGGATGGATGGTATGTTGTATGTGCATGGTGTGTCTGTGTGTTAGATGGGTTCAGTGGTGTTCGTGTGCATTTATGTTGTTCCGCTCTGTTGCGTCTAGTGTTGTTTGTCTTACATAGGCGTAGTTGTGGGGTGTGTGGTTGACAGGCAGTAGGGGCTACATGGACAGGACTTCAATGGTGTTTCGGTTGTGTGTGATGAGTTGCACAGTGGCTGCCGTGTGGGACTATATTCAGTGTGGCTTGTGCATGCAGACGTGGCTCCTTGGGTGTTGCTATGTCTGTGATGGGTCATGTGGGGTGTGAGTCTGCTGTTCATGTCCGTGTGCACATTGTTCACTTGTTCGTGACGGTGGGCGGTGCTGCGTGTTCGTGTGCTACGTGACATGTCCCATGTGTTGGTGGTGTTATGGTCCTCATGCCTCCAGTAATCCAGCCCTGTCCAGTTTCCCACCTGCAAGTTGTTCGTGCGTGCACTGTACTGGATGCCACATGGCTCTTAGCGGGGGTGCTCCATGTTGCAGGTCTGTGGGGGTGGGGGGTGTAGTGGGTCGTGGGGGTGGCTGTACACCCACTGACACCGATTGCTGTGGACCGTGATGTCTGCCTTTCGGCTGTCGTTGTGCACTGCGGTGGCTGACACGTGGGTGTGGGGTGTGGGGGATGCTCCTCCTTGCTGTGCTGTGGGACTGGGGACTGGTGTGTGTTGTACTTGGGCTGTCCCCCTCCGACCCACTGCACTTTGTGTTCCTGCCACTTACCTGTTACTTGTCGGTTGGTGCAGCTGTGCCTGACACATGGGTGTGGGGAGTGCTCCACCTTGCTGGTCTGTGGGAGTGGGGGCCTGGTGGGTGTTGTACTTCAGCTGTCCCCCTCCGACCCACTGCACTTTGTGTTCCTGCCACTTACCTGTTACTTGTCGGTTGGTGCAGCTGTGCCTGACACATGGGTGTGGGGAGTGCTCCACCTTGCTGGTCTGTGGGAGTGGGGGCCTGGTGGGTGTTGTACTTCAGCTGTCCCCCTCCGACCCACTGCACTTCGTGTTCCTGCCACTTACCTGTTACTTGTCGGTTAGTGCAGCTGTGGCGGACACATGGGTGTGGTGGGTGCTCGTTGTGGCGCTTCTGGCATATTTGGGGACCTGTTGGTGGTTACGTGGCTGGCTTAGTGTACACATGTCCCCACGCATCTTACAGTTGTTCGGTTTGGCCTGTGTGTGGTAGTGTCTGTTGCATGTGCGTGTGATGTGTTGTGTATTGTGTGCTGGACATGGGGGTGTTTGTCCCTGGGAGCTGTGGCATGGTGGTTGCGCATGTGTGTACATAGCGGTGTGCTGGTATACATTAGTTTGTACTTACCAGCCTCCACTCCCCTGCTAATCCGGCGAGGATCTCCGGATGGATTACGACTCGCACCTTCTCCTCCCACGCTTTGAAGGTCTTAAAGAGCGCGGGATTCCCTCCGCCAGTGACGGCAGCCAGCTCTCTGTTTTTGCCCTCCTTCTTCTTGACCAGGCTCTTTACGTCATTCCAACGTTTGTTTATCTCGGTTCTGTTCCTGGGCAGGGTCCCGACTGCATTGACCTGGTCTACGATCCGGGTCCACATTCTGTTTCTGGTGGCTAGTGGTGTGTGCTGGACCATGTTCCCATAGATTTGTGGGTACACCTTGATGATCTCGTCGACCATGACCGTCAGCTCCATGGGCGTGAACTTGGGCATCCTTTGTGGTGCCATGGTGTTTGTGGTGCTGGTGCGGTGTGTGTTGTGTAATGTGCAGGGGGTTTGTGGTGCCGGTGTTTGGTGGTGGTGGTGGTGGTTGTGATGTGTGCGTTTCTGTGGTGTGCTGCTGTCCTTGCTGTGTCACTGTGTCCTCTCCTCTCCTCTCTGGTTTGCAATGTAGCAAGGGGTTGTGGTCTGTGGGAGTGCTGCTTTTGTACTCACCTATGTGGGTGTGTCCTCATGGTCTGTTGTTTTCAGGTGTGTTGTGTCTGGGGTTCTGGCCTTTGTATTTTTTGTTTGTCCGGGGGGTGTTTTCGGGATGTGTACTGTGCTTGTGTATTTGTGCGTGCCTTGATGTGTGGACTTGTTGGCCATGTTGTGTGCTATTGGTTTTGTGTGCGGATGGTTTCTGTGCAGGTACGTGGGCGCCATGGCTTCTGCCGTGTCGATTCTCATCGGCGTTGTTTGCGCTGGCGGGCGGTATATTTGTTGTTTTTCCGCGCTCATGGCGGTGCGATCGTAATTTCACGTGCGGTGTGTCGGCCGTGTGGGCGGGCGGTTTTGTGTTGTCGTGCGTGTTTCCGTCCGTGGCGGGCGGTTTGACTCCGACTCGGACGATGGCGGGCGGTATTTTGTATGATTTTTCCGCCGATGGCGGTTTTCAGTTTGTGTACTCATAATGGCGTGGTCGGTGTTCAGGCGGTGTGTGCGGGCGGATTTTTGCCGCTTCCATGCCTGGCGGATTTTTTTACGCCGGGTATCGTAATGTGCCCCTATATTTTTGAAATGATATTAAACACTTCATATTTTTTAAATCGATATTACTTACCTAAAATCGATATTCTTGACCACGAGAATTTCTCTGTCGATATTCCTGACCCACGATATTTTTACCACGATATTTGTGCAATTCGATATTTTTTACTCAATATTCTTTCTCTGCAACGGCGTGCAAAACTCAGCGATTATCCACAAACATAAGGATGTGTATTGGAATGTAAATTACATTTAGGTGCACAAAAACCTAAGGCATATACAAATAGTTTCCCACACTGGAAAAAACACCCAAAACTACTATTGCTAATGGCATGTGTAAAATGTGGTACATTTTGTAGCAACATAGGGCCTGATTCACAGAACTAACTTACGTCAAAAACGTAAAGTTAGTACCTTTTGGTATTCACAGAATACACTTACTCATTTTGGTATTCACAGAATACACTTACTCATTTTGGTATTCACAGAATACACTTACTCATACTAACTTTATGTCAGCACTCGGGCCGGAGATTCCGGCCCGGTGGTGGAGATTCCGGCCGTTTGTGGAGATTCCGGCCCGGAGGTGGAGATTCCGGCCCGGAGGTGGAGATTCCGGCCGTTTGTGGAGATTCCGGCCGGAGATTCCGGCCGTTTGTGAGATTCCGGCCATTTGTGGAGATTCCGGCCGGTTGTGGAGATTCCGGCCGGTGGCGGAATCTCCACAAACGGCCGGAATCTCCACAAACGGCCGGAATCTCCACCTCGGGCCGGAATCTCCACAAACGGCCGGAATCTCCGGCCCGAGTGCGGACATAAAGTTAGTATGAGTAAGTGTATTCTGTGAATACCAAAATGAGTAAGTGTATTCTGTGAATACCAAAATGAGTAAGTGTATTCTGTGAATACCAAAAGGTACTAACTTTACGTTTTTGACGTAAGTTAGTTCTGTGAATCGGGCCCTATGATTGCAGTAATACAGCTGAGATACTATGTAAATCCCCCAAAATGCCAGAAATCTTCTTCAAACATAAGAGGAAAGCTATTGGAACAGATTTCTGACTTTTTGCTAGAAGGGCTTTAGAAGATCGAAAAAGAAGATATGGACAGATAATATGTGAGTTAAGTGCATTTTTGAAGTGCACAGTGAAAATGAAGCATCAAGGAATGCGATTCCAAGGAAGTAATAGAAAGATAAAGTAGGCTCACTTATACCGCTGTGACATTGGTGACAACAGAGAAGATATACACGAATGTCAAGCTTTGGCAAAGAAAGTAGTCTCGCCTTCATAATACGAATGCAAATCTATTTGCTTTACCAATACCTTTAATCCCCTTTGCCTTAGCGCCAAGAAGCCTATTGGTGTACGAGCACTTACTAAAACAAATAACGTAACAACCACAAATGCTTGTTTTTAAAGCATTGTTTAAAAAAGGTAAAAAATAAATAAAATAAAAAGTCAAAATAGTCCTGGGGACATCAGAGCACATATGCGCACCAGAGGCCATTATGGTTGAGTAAGCCCATCCAAACCCCGTCACGTTCAGTTTGAGGGAGGGGCGGTTCGAGCAGAAGATGACGGGAGAGAACAATAAAAGACGCCCTCCCAATGAGTGTTAAAAATAAAATAAAAATGTAAAACAAAAGTTGTGAGGGGGAAAGAGTGTGGACGGGGGTGGGAAGGGGAAGGAGTGCTCCCACAGAGTGCTTAAAATTAAAGACAAAAGTAGTTCCTTGAGTTCTGCTGAGCAAGGATATGTCTCATTCAGTCAAAGTAACTGTGAAGAGGAAATGCTACAGGGTGGGACAAAAAAAAGAGGGAGGGAAGAAAGCCATTAGTACAGGATCATGGAACTAAGATAGATGATAAGGACATACATCCAAGTATCTGACCCAATGACCACTCTGTGCATTTTATTGTAGACAATAAAAGACAGGTGACCTAACAAGTGCAAAACTCCTAAAACCTAGGGAGAACTAAACTCAGGCAATGGCTGGGATGAAGCAATCAATCAATCAATCAGGGGTTTGTAAAGCACGGCTGCTCACCCGTGAGGGTCTCAAACTGCTGAGGGGGCGGGCTGCTGGAACTTCTGGGTGTGGAAGTTCAGTCGTAGAGCCAGGTCTTGAGGTCCTTCCTGAACTGAGTCAGCGACGGGGATTGACTGAGATCGAGGGGTATGGTGTTCCAGGTCTTGGCGGCGAGGTAGGAGAAGGATCTTCCTTTCCTTTTCATCTCCAAAGTCAGCAGTAGTTATGGGTCTCTGTCACCCTCACCCAGAGACGTTTCAAGGCGTGAGCATAGTGGCAATTGCCTGGGGCTCCCACTTTTCAATGGGCGCACACTAAGGGGCCGATTCCGATTCGGGCAGGTAATCTCTCCGACCGAGCCGGACCCGGAGAGATGTCCGACCGAATCGGACCCTAGCAGCCTGACCGAACGAGTACGATGCGTCCGTATGCTATCGGACTCGATTCGGTCGGACTCCCATTGAAGTCAATGGGAGCCGGTCGTACAACGCGTACACGGGCTCCCATTGACTCAATGGGTACGACGCGAACAACGCCGCCCCCTACAGCGGGTACGCGTCGATGCGGGTCGCGCCATACATGCACGTGTAGGGGGGACCCATGGGTCCCCCCTGTGTGCGACTCGCGTGGCTACGCGTGCAGGGGGGTCCGACACGGACCCCCGAAGTACGACTCCGACTGCTCTTTGGAGCCGGACGGCGCGAGTCGGCCGGACTGCTCGATGCGCGCATCGTACTTGCTCGGTCGGGGAACGTCTCCATTGCGCGGTGCGAGTCATGTCCGTGCGAGTCGGTCAATGCGGTTCGGACCCGCGAACGAGTCGGTCGGCGATTTCGCGTACGCTCGCATCGTACTCACTCGCCCGGACGCATGAACGAATCGGTCGGAAACGAGGGCTCCGAATCGGATCCGGTAAACCGAATCCGATTCGGTGCCCCACCGGCCGAGATCGGAATCGGCCCCTGAGTATTGGGGACAGTTTCATTGCACCTGTGATATTGGGTTTTTTCACTTGTTGCAGTTTACAAATAAAAAACAAACTGCATCACTTAGTTTGTGACTGGGCCTCCATCTGCAGCTCAAAGCAAAAGGATGTTGCTAGGAATCAAAGAGAATTCCAGGATTGAATTGGCTTTTTAATTTGTGTTATGAGGCTGGGAACAGCTCGAATTTAAGACCACGTGGTTAGTTTTTTTGAGACACCTTAATGTGGCACTAACCTGGATCGGAATGATGTACATGAATATTAATGCTTCTTTAACTGTTTAACTTTCATTGTTTCATTGTTGTGCTTTGAGTTTATTTATTGTGTATAAATTTGATGGTTTTAAGTAACTAAACAAAAAAAGTTGGAAGGGGTGGAAGCACACTGCTGACCTCCCAGCACAGTTCGCCCCTTAGCATTCTGGTAAATGCAGTTTGTAGTGCATGCTTACTTGGTATTTTGCTGGAGTGTTCCACCAAAGTTGGTGCAGATTAGTGCTGTCATCTCTAGACACATGTGTTTCTGGATTTTATCCATCATCAGTAGAGATCAAAAACGATTTTCTTCTGGGGTTGCTGAGCAGGCTGCCACAATTCTTACAGGTCTCAGTATCTCTCACAGGCGCACAGGTGCATCTCCACAAGCTCGTCAACTCAATGGCTCAAGGGAGCCTTTTTAAACAGGAAGGGGTGGAAGCACACTGCTGACCTCCCAGCACAGTTCGCCCCTTAGCATTCTGGTAAATGCAGTTTGTAGTGCATGCTTACTTGGTATTTTGCTGGAGTGTTCCACCAAAGTTGGTGCACATTAGTGCTGTCATCTCTAGACACATGTGTTTCTGGATTTTATCCATCATCAGTAGAGATCAAAAACGATTTTCTTCTGGGGTTGCTGAGCAGGCTGCCACAATTCTTACAGGTCTCAGTACCTCTCACAGGCGCACAGGTGCATCTCCACAAGCTCGTCAGGTCAATGGCTCAAGGGAGCCTTTTTAAACAGGAAGGGGTGGGAGCACACTGCTGACCTCCCAGCACAGTTCGCCCCTTAGCATTCTGGTAAATGCAGTTTGTAGTGCATGCTTACTTGGTATTTTGCTGGAGTGTTCCACCAAAGTTGGTGCAGATTAGTGCTGTCATCTCTAGACACATGTGTTTCTGGATTTTATCCGTCATCAGTAGAGATCAAAAACGATTTTCTTCTGGGGTTGCTGAGCAGGCTGCCACAATTCTTACAGGTCTCAGTACCTCTCACAGGCGCACAGGTGCATCTCCACAAGCTTGTCAGCTCAATGGCTCAAGGGAGCCTTTTTAAACAGGAAGGGGTGGGAGCACACTGCTGACCTCCCAGCACAGTTCGCCCCTTAGCATTCTGGTAAATGCAGTTTGTAGTGCATGCTTACTTGGTATTTTACTGGAGTGTTCCACCAAAGTTGGTGCAGATTAGTGCTGTCATCTCTAGACACGTGTTTCTGGATTTTATCCGTCATCAGTAGAGATCAAAAACGATTTTCTTCTGGGGTTGCTGAGCAGGCTGCCACAATTCTTACAGGTCTCAGTACCTCTCACAGGCGCACAGGTGCATTTCCACAAGCTCATCAGCTCAATGGCTCAAGGGAGCCTTTTTAAACAGGAAGGGGTGGGAGCACACTGCTGACCTCCCAGCACAGTTCGCCCCTTAGCATTCTGGTAAATGCAGTTTGTAGTGCATGCTTACTTGGTATTTTGCTGGAGTGTTCCACAAAAGTTGGTGCAGATTAGTGCTGTCATCTCTAGACACATGTGTTTCTGGATTTTATCCGTCATCAGTAGAGATCAAAAACGATTTTCTTCTGGGGTTGCTGAGCAGGCTGCCACAATTCTTACAGGTCTCAGTACCTCTCACAGGCGCACAGGTGCATCTCCACAAGCTCGTCAGCTCAATGGCTCAAGGGAGCCTTTTTAAACAGGAAGGGATGGGAGCGCACTGCTGACCTCCCAGCACAGTTCGCCCCTTAGCATTCTGGTAAATGCAGTTTGTAGTGCATGCTTACTTGGTATTTTGCTGGAGTGTTCCACCAAAGTTGGTGCAGATTAGTGCTGTCATCTCTAGACACATGTGTTTCTGGATTTTATCCGTCATCAGTAGAGATCAAAAACGATTTTCTTCTGGGGTTGCTGAGCAGGCTGCCACAATTCTTACAGATCTCAGTACCTCTCACTGGCGCACAGGTGCATCTCTACAAGCTCGTCCCTAGCACACAACCTTTGCACAGTTTTTAGAGCAATGCCGATGTCAACCAGGAGTGTTGGGTGGGCCATGCACCATTTATGAAGTGCAGATGCCCCCAGCAGTCAAACTGACCCACAGATCCTGGTGTGTTTTATCTGCCCTACAGTCATACTCATCAGAGAGAGAGAGAGAACTGTTGTGGAAGGACCAGAGAACTGGGCAAGTGAAAGTCTTGCAAATCTCAGCTTCTCTTCTATAGCTTCAAATGGCAACTTCACCTCTGCCCAAAAAAATAAAAGGTGCGGTGCTGAGGCACGCAGATCGAGGGATCGCTGGCCACAGGCTGGCAGGTGGGGCACAGAGGCAGCGGTGTAGCAAGGGTGCCATAAGTCCTAATGAAATCAAGGAGATGGCCCCCCATCCGCGAGTTGACATGCAGTGAACTCCTCACACCATGCACCCCATTACCGCTACACCTACCACACTAATGATATTTCCACCCCTGGATTTGACGCCAAAAATCTGTAGCAGGACTAGCACACTGTGTACAGTGAATTCCACTCCGGTGTGTTCTGGTGCTTGAATTAGTGCATGGTAGGGTGCGGCAGTGTGAAACTTTTCACAATCACAGATATCCTGGCTATGTTAGGCCAACACTGCCTAACTCTGCTGATAGCCCCATGGCAGCTCCCAGGTCAAAGCTCACCACCAATGTAGATCAGAAGGGCTGGAGACTACACATGGATGGCAGCCTGCAGAGATCAGTGGTAGGCAGGCTGCAAGGGACAAGAGGAAACAGACTGCAGGGGCAGAAGGGTGCAGGGTGAAAGAGACGGAAGAGGCAGTCTGCTGGACGAGACAGAGGCTAGGAGGGGCAAACAACAACAGCTGTAGGCAGCAGTCTGCAGGTTGCATGGGCAAAGCCAATGGTGTTGCCTATGGGGGAGCTATTAGCTTTGGCAATTGGGTGGGAATGGTGAATGGGAGGGCGGTGGTGTAGAGAGCAGGACTTACAAAAAAGCTCTGTGAAGCAGCCAGTGTGCTTTTCTTTCTTCTGTCTGTTGGGAGGGGAGGAGAAGAAACAGGGACAGGTGTGTGGGGGAGAAGAAACAGAGACAGGGGAGGGTGTGGAGCGGGAGAAGAAACAGGGACGGGCATATGAGAGGAGAAGAAACAACATAGACGGTTGTGGGTACGAGGTAAAAGAAACAAAGAAAAAGAAACAGGGACAGGCGGGTGGGATGGAATGGGAATAAGGAACACGGACAGGGGGTTTGGGAGGGTTTGAAGCAACAAGGACAGTGATAGCATGGACTGGGCCCTAAAACTTAAATCTCACTACTCAATCATTGTATTATCATTGTTTTCCATGCTAAATAATTCTTCTTTCTCTTGATGGATCTTGGAATGTTGTATTAGGAGTCAAGGTGCATAATCAGACATCACAAACTTAAATAGTATTAACAGTTTTAAGTTCAGTCAATGATGAAAGTCAGGATAATATTTCCAGTACCTTTATTCGCATTAAGAGATTAGTAAAAATTATTTTCTTTATTTCTCTTTATTTCAGTTAGTCTTTTTTTTTTACTTTCAGATCTTTTTTTCGGCAGTAAGCCATAAAAGAGCAATAAAACATAGTGTAAAACATTAAATCAAACAAGCATACATCAAAAAAAGTGAAAAAACTTGCTTGGATCAAACGTGCATCATAAAATATTTGATCAATCTACCCAGCCAAAACACTTCAATAACTGTGTAAAAGAGTCACACAGGTAAACAAAAGCAGTCTTGGTCCGTAAATTCTCATGGTGCTTGCACAAAGGGGGAAACAAAATTTCTAGCGGCACCCTATGCTTTAATAATGTACAGATACAGTCATGAACTACAACGTCTCAAAGTGCTAGTGTATGAGGAAGAGCAGAGACACTGGGAGCACCCTGTGCTATTGTGATATCAGGACCTGCATTAAGGTTGGACATCATGCGCCTAGTTCTCTCCAACGTCAGAAGGTAGCGGGAGACAGCAAAAAGATTGCTTTGAGTGTTAGTCCATAAATCAAACAAGTTTGCAGAAATCTCATCAAAAGAATGGTTAGAAAAAGCATCAAATATATATTGCATTAAGCATGTTCCATAAAGGAATAGATTCCCTATTCTTAAGATCAGAGTTTTAGAGCTCAAAAACCCATGAAGAGTTCGAATTTTATGAAAAGAGTGAGCTAAAAGGAGATTAAAGCTTCAAAGTCAAATTAGAGTAGCAGAGCTTCCCATAAAGAGTAGTCCATAATACTCAACTGAGTCTCAATAAATACAAACAAATCAGCATACAGTTGCAGTAGCAATCTGTTGAAAATCAAATAACAAACTGAGGCAAAAAGGGAAACAGTAGCAGCAGTAGCCCCAACTGTCAAGGGTCTGGGTATGGGTTAAAAACATTGAGGGCCCGATTCACAGAACTAACTTACGACAAAATCCTAAACTTACTACCATTTTGGTATTCACAGAATGAACTTACTCATTTTGGTATTCACAGAATAAACTTACTCATTTTGGTATTCACAGAAGACACTTACACATTTTGTGTAACTTACACATTTTGTGTAACTTACTCATTTTGTGTAACTTACACATTTTGTGTAACTTACACATTTTGTGTAACTTACACATTTTGGTATTCACAGAAGGCACTTACTCATTGATGAGTAAGTGCCTTCTGTGAATACCAAAATGAGTAAGTTAATTCTGTGAATACCAAAATTGTTGTAAGTTCATTCTGTGAATACCAAAATTGTTGTAAGTTCATTCTGTGAATACATAAATGTGTAAGTTCATTCTGTGAATACCCAAATGTGTAAGTTCATTCTGTGAATACCAAAATTGTTGTAAAGTTTAGGATTTTGACGTAAGTTAGTTCTGTGAATCAGGCCCTGAGAGTGGGTGAAATAGATGAGTATATCTACCTAGCAACACACACTAATATAAAAGTTAGGAAAACATGTTAAAACATTATATCAGGCTTCTTCTTCCATGAGCCAATAGGATGGCATTCTTCTTCAGTAAGCAGGTTCAGTTCCTCCATTCCCACGAAAATACATGCAGCGTATACAAATTTATCACAAGGTTAGCTACAGTCAGTCTTTGTGTAGTTAGATTCTGGAAACATTGGACTTGGTTCCCATAAGCCTTAAAACACAGATTGACCTTCTACATCTATGTTTGTTTCACTGAGAGAACAAAGAACTATTAACTAAAAGGCAAAATCACTGTTAGGGAATACATTGTTTTTACTATGAATCAAGCATCATTGTTTAAAATGCATAAATTATTCTATTCAAACATTATATGAAACACGAGAAAGCAGGAAGCTCATAACATTTAGTTAATCAAATGTTGCTTATAAGATAATACATTTGTTAAACTGGAACATTCTGCATTTATGACAATATTTCTAAGCATGTCAATTTAAGGCGAAGCTTCTATTTCACATTGTGCACTTCTCAATCAATCAATCATTTGTATAGCGCGCTACTCACCCGGAGGGTCTCAAGGCGCTTGGGGGAGGGGGGTCCGCTACTGTTCGAACAGCCAGGTCTTGAGTTGCTTCCTGACTTCTCAGCAATATTAGGTTTGCTTCTAGTTAAAGGAAAATTGTTTCATAGCTTTTCTATGGCCTACACGGGTAATTATGACTGCGTATTGTAAATCAGGACATTTCAAATGCGTGCCTTTTTCTTCATCACTTTTTATATTTATCATTGCACTTTAAACTACTAGATGAATTATTTTCATGTTAATTAATTAACTTTCCAAATAGCAATACTGATGGGCCTTCCACTCCTGCCACTGTGATTGAGGCAGGGGAAGAAGAAATAAAATCATAAAAATTAGTATCTCAATTACAGAGCCAACAGAGGAAGGACCCTGGTACATATGAAGCAATCAGTGCTTGGTCCGTGCTGCCCCGAAAGAAAAGGAAGTGATGCCTGACATGTGCTGTCCAAGTAGAAGGCAGCAAATGAGAGTGACTAGGAAGTCTACAAATGCTAAGCAGTGGGCCGGCTCCAAGCCCAATATTCACTACTAAAGTCTCACAAGTGAGAGAGAATGTGATAGCACATACTCACACAGGTGAGACCTAAAAAAGGTGCCTTCTTTATAATTTTAAGAAATTTAGAGTATCTGAAAGAAGTATACATATACATAAATAGATATAGTTACTAAGGGGCCTATTACGATGGCGGGTGGACTTTGTCCGCCCACCACCGCAACGGAGCACAGGACCGTCCGCTGAAGTTGCGGCGGTCCCGCCAGGCAAATTAGGATGCGCCCGCCACACTGGCGGGCGTATCCTCGACTTTGACATTGCTGTGGGCGGTGCTGTAAGCAGCACCCGCCGCAATGTCAAAGCCCATGTTGTGCATTGCCATGCACAACATGACAGGCACCGCGCGGTGCCTGCCACCTTGTGCATGGCAATGATGGGGGGTACACCCCCCAGTGCAGCCACCCACACCCCCCAAACCCCCCGGGGGCCTGCAATGGGCCCCCACTGTGATTTCCTGCATGCCTTTCCATGGCGGAGTCTCCGCCATGGAAAGCCATGCATCCTAATATGGATGGCGGTGCCTGCAAGGCACCGCCACCATAACCTGAGCCTTTTCCGCCCGGCCGGCAATCCGACCAGCGGAAAAGCGGTGGGCGGTCTTTCCGTCCGCCGCGGTGCCCCTCGCCATACTAATATGGCGGGGGTGCACATGGGTCATTTGGCGGGCGGATCGCCACCGCCGTCCCGGCGGTGGCGATCCGCCCGTGATCGTAATAGGCCTCTTAATTAGGGTTCAACATGAAGCTTGTTGTGCTAAAGTGTGACACAGCAAGGAAGTATGAACAAGTCCTGATGCATAACTCACTCAAGACCACCAAAGAGATGCTCCTCACTACAAGAAACTAAGTAATAAAAACTGAAAAGGAAAACTGACAACTGAATCAGCCAGGAGTACCAGAGTAATGCCCCTCACTACAAAAAAACCTAAGGCACTCAAAATAAAAGAATTATGCCTAAATCACTCAGGATCACCGGAGTAATGCTCCTAACTACAAAAACAATTAAGACACTTAAATGAAGAAATGATGCCTGAATCACTCAGGTACACCCAAGAGATGCAAAGTGACAGCAAGAACAACCTAATTTTTAAAGAAGACGCTGAGGAAAAAAATCAATCTCATAGGTGCGAAGAAGATGCAGAATAATTGAGATTTCCAGCTCAAGATGGTTCACTAGCAAAACTATTCAAAAGCAGAGATCTTCCACATTTTCCTTGCTGAAGGTTGTGGTATAAACAAATACAATGAATGCACCATTTAATTCAGTATTATTTGGCATCTTGAGAGCTAGAGCAAGCTGGAGATGTGTAATACATTGCAGCAGATAAAGGGCCCCAAATATGTATTGTCGAGGGCCCATAAAATGCTTAAAACGGCCCTGCCCTCACTAAACTCCCAATTGCCTTTGCAGTTGCTACTTATATGTGAGTGATGCAATGCAGCAGCAGGGCCTGAATTGCCCGAGCCTGAGATAATCCTAGTAAAGAACTAGAATAGCAGGTATAGTGGAGGCCTCATGTCTTTTCATCTACACAGCAGTCACATCACACTGGCTCATGAGACCAATGTCACTCCTTGCTGCTGCTTTTTGTAGCTGGGTAATACCAGTGCTTAATTTGAGCCAGTGGTTTCCAGTTCTCGGCACCAGAACTTAATTGCCAGCACCCGTGCTTATGACAGTCTGCCACACTGTGGCGCTGTCTGCCTAATTTAGGTATGAACACAATAACAGCTATCTATTAATTCAATTTACATTTACAATGACTAATACCTGCCTCCCAATCCATACTTACAGCTCTGGGGGCCTGGAATAGTATGAATTGTCACACTTGTAAGAGTGGGATGGTTAGTTGTTGTTTGGCACTGTCATTGGCAGTGCTGGCATGGGCAACGGGTGATGCAAGCTGTAGTGCTAGTAAGGCATTAGGATGTCCAGGACAGTGCCTGCCTCAATCCTTTTGCAAGCAATAGTGCTAATATGTCTTACTCATATCCCTATAGTCCATGTTTCAGTGTCTTGAGTCAAGATTTTTGACCTTCATGTCGTCAGTGACAGTATACGTCGGCCATCATTAAAAAGAAAATTGAAAATATGAAAACACTGGCTTTGAGTAGTAATTAGGTTTTGATTTTTGGTGGCGTGCCGCAATCAGCAAACATTTGCATTGACATAGAAGAGGGCACAGGAACAATAGAATTGACAAACAGAATCTCCTTCTACCACTTTTGCATAAGAGCGTTACCACTGACTTCGTGCATTGCCAGACTGGGAACCCAAAGCAGCCCTGGCAAAATTTGTCACACCAGCCCCCACTGGGAGGCGGGGAGGGGGTGATGCAAGAGTTAAGCACTATTGCTTTTGTTACTGGGGGCCGATATTGCAGCACTGCTGCAAAACCGGCCCCCAGTAACAAAACCACCCCACTGCTGCTAAACCAGCCCCCACCTTTCCAGCCTCCTGGGGAAACGCCTGATGCCTATTACGGCCAGTCTGGCCCTGTGCATTGCATCACCTTTGCTACTGAGTGAGTTCCACCATGTTGAAATATGGTACACTGAGGGGGTACTTCTGGTACTGCTCAGCCCCCCCAACCACTCCCCCCCCTCCATTGTGGTATCAGCAACCTCTTCAGGCTGGGCTGCTGTGGGCATGCAGGTGAATGTTTTTCTCCCTGCAGAGGTAAAGGGAGGGTCTGATTCCCACTTAAAGCTCCATCTTCGAAACTGTGTTTCATCCTAACTAACATTTTTATTGGTGTTTAGACCCTAAATATGTCAAGTCCCTGGACCTCAACTGCTCTAAAGGGCCTGCTGATTTGGTGACATATCAGTCAGTGCGCCTTCATAGCAGTTTTTTCTCCTGACATAAGCTGCATGTCATGGCCTATGGAGAATTCACATTCATCTCAATTGGCTCCTTTTGGGTAGTGGTGCAAAGGGTTTGTGTAATATGCTCCTTGGCAAGGCCTTGCATAGTCCTTAATCACATACATTCAATACTTTAAGTGGGATGGAAAAAGGTGATGAGCCTTAAAACGGGTGTGGTTTGAGAATCCTTTACAAAAGGTGTGGCCTATGTAATTAATACATGTGAAATAGCATCTTGTTCTTCACAAATTCATATATGAAGTATCACTTGACAAAGCATAAGCAAAGTCAGCAGGCTATTTTATTTAGCAGTTTATATAGTACCTTTATCCTGGACAGAAAAATAAAATAATTGGCAAGATATTTTTAAAAGTAAGCGGCGATACATTAGTTATTCAGTTGCCATGAAATAATGCTATAGGCCCTGGAGCACCAATGGTAAACAACAGTATCCACCTATCACTTATTCTCTATGTTACAAAAGGGACTTCAGGGGACATTGAGTTGCAGCGCAGGCATGTGACAGGCTGATCAATGGCAGAAATAGAGGGGCCCACAGGGCCCTGGTTCAATGACCATGTTAGCTCATGCTTGAGGCACAGCATGCACTGTTGCTTGCAACGATCTATTATTTCTAAAATAAAAACTACAAAAAGGGGATTTAGCCTGCCCATTATTTTCCATTGGTTGCATTCACTGTCATTCTTATTTTCTTCTTTTTCATTGGTGAGCGCGTCGGTGCCTGTTGGCTTCACTTTGCCTCCATGTGTTTTTGTTTCCTTCCCTGGAGCATGGACCAAGTACTAACTGATTTCTTGATTAGTGTTCTTACGCGCTGCTTGTGGCCTTGAGGGTCAGATAAGGGAACATCAGTCAGGTCTACCCATCCTTTCGTCTCTTCCTCTGTCCAGAAAATACAGTCATGTTTGTCGACTGCATCATTCTCAGAAGGGAGAGGTAGTAGAGTGGCACTTCTCTTGATCGTAATGTGTTTAGCAAACAATGTCAATTCATAGCCAGTAAGACGTGCACTGGTGAGGTGCTGTGTCTTTGTCTTATTCAAAAGTGTATCCACAGCATGGGGTACCATAACTGTGAGGTCAGTATCAAGTACAAGTCCAGCCGATTGCCTGATTGAAGTGGCCACAGCGGCGACCGCTCTCAGGCAGCTCGGAAGGGCCCTAGCAACAGGGTCAAGCACAGCAGAAAAGTAAGCGCAAGGGCTCTGCTTATCCCCAAACTTTTGTGTTAGGACAGAAAGTGCGCAGCCAGCCATCTCGTGGACATAGAGCACAAACGGTTTGTTATAATTCGGTGTGCCGAGTACCGGAGCCAAACAAAGCACAGTTCTAAATTGCTCAAAAGACTGCTGGCATTCGGGGTCCAAGGCAAAGGCTCATGCACTGCTTTTGTTGTTAATGCAAGCAAAGGTTTGATTAGTAGTGAGTAATTTGGATTCCACCGGCGACAGTAGGAAGTAATACCTATAACAGCACGTATGTCTTTCTGAGTTTGTGTAATGGTCTCCTACCCTCCTTCGACAGTAGGTGACCTAAGTAGGTAACCTCCTGTCGACATTACTGAAATTTGGAAAGAGAGACCTTATGACCATGATGTGCCAAATGCAATAACAATTTCACCGTACTGTCTTTGCAACCCTGTTCCGTATCAGAAGCAATTAACAGGTCATCGACATATTGCACCAATACATTAGCTGGAGGAAGCGATAGGGAATCCAGCTGACTTTTCAATGCTTGACTATAAATACTAGGACTCTCCATATAGCCTTGAGGAGCGCGACAGAATCTAAAGCTTCTGCCAGCTTGTGTAAATCCAAACAAATACCTACTGTCCGGGTGAATAGGAATACTAAAAAATGCATTTTTCAGATCAATGACAGAAAAGAACTTAGCAGTAGATGGAATCATCGTTAAGAGCGTAATAACCACTGGAAACTGCGGAACTACAATTTTATTAACCTCTCGCAAATCAATCACAAAGCGATAAACATCATCAATAACATCAGGGGAACCCGAAGGTGTCCTCTTAAGGACCGGAAGAATAGGACAATTACAAATGTTGGCAGACGTTTCCTCAACTACTCCCTTTCGTATCAAATCTTGAATAATCTGAAGAAGAGCCCGTTCACCTTATTTTGAGGAATGCGGGGTAGAATAGCATTATCTTTAACTTGTATAGAAACTGGTAGTATATGCAACAGACCCACATCTGTATCACCTGTGGCCCATAGGGTGGGTGGTACCTGAGCAAATTCAGCTGGAAAGGGCGCATCCTGAGACAAACACTGCCTAGTACTCACATCCGGACCCATTGTAATATAAACACCTGCAACGAAACAATAAATAGTAGCATGCAATTTCTTCAACAGATCCAAACCCATCAAATTTTCACCACAATTAGATGTTAATAAGAACAGAGATTCCACAGTGAAAGGACCAACAGTCAATGCAAGGGGTCGTGAAATGGGGGTTACAACCAGTACACCTGAAAAACCTACCGAAACATTATTGTGGCCAGACAGAGCCGCCCCGGAGACCATGTGTCGAGAAACAGAACTCTTTGTCGCACCTGTATCCACCAAAAATTCCTTAGTTGAGCCTTGCAAACCCGCTGTGACATAAGGACCACGCTGAACTACAGGTATCAGAACTGGTCCCTCACTCTGTCCCTGGCTGTCCTAAATGTAAGACATACCCATCACATCATCCATGTCATAATCATCATGATAATACTGTCCATCTCTTGGGTCATCAAAATAATTATTGTCAGACCGGCCCACAGAAGTCACAGCATTCTGATTTCTGTCGGTCCCACGGCCCCTACTACCAGAACCTCATCCTCTAGGGGACGCAACCTTCTGTAAAAGCACCAGACACTGGCTGCGCCAATGTCCTTCCTCCTTACAATACACACACTGATTCTGCCCCAAAGGGCTGCCGAGTACATGTCAGCTGTCGAGAAGGACCTCCTCGTCCCCTATTATTTCCCCTAAATGCTTGCTGCAACAACACCTTCGTCTTTAAATCCTTATGTTTTTTTATCAGTTTATTCTTTTCCTCCTGATCTCGGGGTTCATAATATTGGGCCATAGTCACAATAACAGGGAGAAGACGTAGACCAAGTACTCTCAGACGCCTGCAAACAAGTCATTATTTCAGGAAGAAGGTTAGTAACAAACCTGTCTACAAACAATCGAACCCCTCCCTCAGTGGACATATCCTGCCCACTATAATCCAAAAACGTGTCTTCAAACCGAGTAAAGAAATCAGACACACTCTCATCCTTCTTCTGTCGACAAGCTGTCAATCTGTCCCAGCTTACCTTCTTAGGTAGAATAAGAGTGTGCATATACACAATAATACGCCCAGGCAAAGCAAGTATCTCAGCGCAGAGTTTATCACCTGGCTTCCTTTCCTGATCCCATCCTTTAATTACATCCCATGTACCACCCAATTCTGCAACATGATCTTGAGTATGGACCTGTCTCCAAATATCGTCCGGAACAAGAAGACCAAAAAGCATTTCAATATCAGCAAGAGTCATTACGGTAGAAGAGGCAGCCTCTGTTAATTCCTTATAATAAGCTCTAGGATTGTTCCTAGTTTGGGGCTGCGTAGCCTTAAGGGCCAAGACCTCACTTCTTTTCCATGGAGTATAAACCCATTGCTCCTGAAAACGGGCTGCTACGGCCGGTCTAGTGACATTACTGCGCTGGTCCGTTAACTCAGGTATTTCTGGATAATATATCGGATGAACTTCACGCATAGGAACTGGGTAATTTTAGTGGGACTCATCATACAATCGAACTCTATAAGAAACTATAGTGGCAATATTTGCAAGCACCTGACCTGGGGCTAAATCAGCTACATAAACACGGTCCTTAATATCAAATGACACTTGTGTGGCCTCCGTTTCAGTGTGTGGGCGCCAAAGACCATTCAGTGTAGCGGACATATGTTGGAGAACGTGCTGCTGTAGAAAAGGCTCAAACTCACGTATAGCTTGCCAAATGTCCTCAGTGCCATAAACCGGATTACTAGCCCACTTCATAGCCTGTCTTGCTAACACATCCTTCTCAACCTCACCTACTCCAGAGCGCACCAACGGACCCACGCACTCCCTAAATTTCGCCCAATCTCTGTCCTCAAACCCTTGTACTGGCGTTGCAGCATCCATAAATGTCGGAGGATGAACAGCTATAGGAGGAGAAGCGACAGAAGTAGTAGGTACAGCTGTGGCTAGTGTTTGCACCGGAGGAGAAAGAACAGAGGACACAGGAGTTGAAACAGTAGATGTACTAGAGGTCACCGTCATCAAAGATGGCGAGGACAAAGAAGGAGCGGGGGGCGCCGTAGCCAAAGCTGTCAAAGTAACAGCCGTAGATACGGGAACAACCGAAGCAGATGAGACAGGCTGCTGTGACTGTAAAGGAACAGTGGGCTATATCCTCTGCGGGGCATAAGGAGGCGGGGGTCGAGTATCTAACAGCTCCTCTACAAAAGTATCATTTTCCTCTTTGTCAATAGGCAGCCGAAATCTCCTATCTTCACATTCAATTCCTGACCCCTGTTTTTCTCTATCATATGCTACAGCTTTTTGCGTCAATGGTTGCATTTTCCCTTTCTGTGCGTCCCTCTCCATTTTTAACCGCCTCTGTCTGGTCTCCTTGTGCCAAGTCTGGAGGGAGTCAAACATCGACAGTCTACTTCATCTCTTAAACAACTGTTCCTGTAAAAACCCAATCTTTTGTTCATCAAAGTTGCCCGTCAAAGACCACTGCGACTCGGCATTGTCCCTCGTATATTTGTGCCATAATGTGCTAAACATAATAGGGCCAAGACCATGTTTCACATACATATCAAAATTAGGGGTGCCCTCAGGAGGTGCAGACTGAGCTTCTTCCAACATCTGCAGAACAATGACGACAACACAAATTCCAAAACTTGCTTAAGCCAGGCATTTCGAAAGAAAAACAAAGTCCTTAGTTTTACCTGGTGAAGTATTTGCAAATACTTTTTATCAAAACCAGTCTTTAGACTGTACCAAACTCAAACCAAAATGGTACCATATCCCCAAAGAACCAAAACAAACTCACCTGATATCAGTGGTACAAACGAACCAGTTCACCACTGCTGACTCTTTAGACCAAACTGTCCAAGGGTTTCCACTCCAGTCGGGGTGACCACTGGGCGAGGCACCGTCCAGTGGGAAAGAAGGAGCAGCTGCGAGTAACAGAAACTCTTCTTGCAGGGATCCCTGAGTCGTCAGTCCGACCCGACGATGTCCCCGGCCTCCCCCCCCCGTCTGCGGAAAGGGGATGGATCAATCACCTGAAGGAGTCCCTGTTCGGGTGCCAGCTGAAGGAAGTAACCCGTTTAGGGCCACCCGGGTCACTAATGACCACCTCTCAGCCTTCCATACTGAATGAAGAGTCGGTCAGACAGGAGAGAATACAAACCGATAACTGTTTATTCCTATACACTCAGAGCACAGCCCCATCTGCCCAGTCGCTAGGAGTGCTGCAGAGGAAACTGAAATCGACAAGCGTAAAGATACATTATGTACGTTTCGTAACCGGGCGAAAACACGCCCACAGTGGAATTTTCCAAGCAGGTGCAGTTAAACAGCGAAATACAGACAAAAACGGTTTCAGCGCTCATATCTTACACAAAGTAACATAGTCCAAGGTCGTTCCATCCGTAGCCCGCCACCAGACAAGGGGGAGAGGGCCTCTATCTAGTGAGAAAGCTATGTGCTGACCTGAACAGTGTGCTCATTACTGGAACAAAACCCAAGTGAAGAAACGAAACTCAGAGAGGAGCATTTCTCGGAATTAAACTAGATCAGTTTCGAACAGCCTAAAATGGCTCCCAAATGGAAAATGGCGCAGCGAATGCTAACTTACATGGAGCACTGCGTAAGCATGAACAATTTCTATTCTAACAAATGGGTTTCAAGAAGCTACATAGATGCAGAAGTCGCTCTGCTCCCTGCTGTGCATGGTCTTTTTGGCACTGTCTTCATGCGGAGCCAACACGGCGAACTTCACCATGGATGTAAGATACCTAACCATAATTTATTATTGTGAAGGCAAAGAATAATCCTATACTAACTAAATGGATCACTGCCCCTTGCGGTCAGCGCCAGTCACACCACAGTGCTTTTTTTCCTAACCTTTAGCCATGCTGCAAAGCAGCGGCATTGCTATACAACATGGCTAAAAGAAATTGACAAAGTCAATAGCTCTTCTGAAGGCACGACCTATTGGCTTTGCCAATGCTTATTTGGTTTTGTTACAGCCTGGTCCAGCCCTGACACACTTAAAACACTGCATACTTTGAACTAAAAATGTCCTGTCAGAACCAATCTAGGTAATGGCGATAATGCCCCACAATATGCTAACTGAATGGTTTAGCAAGGGGGAATGAATTAGAAAAAGAAAAATGTGCCCTGCAATTTAATCATTTTAAATAAATTGCAAGCGAAATAATATTGCGTTGTTGCCGGAGAGCTTTTTTCACGCAGGATTTCATTAAAAGAAGTGAACTGGCCAGACTTAACTGTGCCCCTCCCGCAGCGAGTCCCTTTGAGAGAAATATGAGGATGGTGGCTTCACCTATTGCAGCTGCGAATTCCAAGCAAAGCCACAGACCTCGCAAGTTGAAACTGCAAATCACACTGGACAGTATGTTGTTCCTGTGCCGTTATATATGTTTTTATTTATTTTTTGCAGTTGTATATAGCACGAACTTGGCCCAAGGGCATAAGAGCGCTTATATGAGCACCACATTACATTACACGAGGGTGAACTATTTTTTTTGTAGGTGAGATTTACGTGAGTTGTCCGGAATCACAGGATCTTGAGATGACTCCAGGACTCCTTCCTGGTTCCCCAGTTACAAAGTCAGTAGCTCTAGCCCTTGGGCAACAAATCCTCCCCTGACAGAAACGTGGTAGCCGCCAGCTTCCCTTACTGCTTTTTTGGCTTTCCTTGCACTGCAGTATACCTACCTCTTCGAGTAGGTGAGGTTAAAGAATATATATGGTTTGTTTTCTTAAATTCTCGCATTCCCTTGGAAAACGGAGAAAGTGAGAAAGAGTGAGATGTTTCCCAGGAGAGGACAGGGGCATAACCCAGCCTCTGCCCCGCCCCTCCTTTACAGGGCCCCCATTCAACTCAAGGACTACATTTCTATAAGGTATGTGAGTCTCCGGGGCCCCCTGCAATATTCTGCAGAGGGGCGTCATTTTATGGCACGCCATTGGGTACAGAGAGAGATATAGTAAACCTCTCATGAGAATGTGCTATTTTCTGCTCGCTTTCCTGTTTTCAAGGGATTCCTTCCCACTACCACTTCTGCCTGCAAGCAAGTTCCACGTCACTCTTACCTGTACTTGTTGTCAGCGTGATGCCACGAGCTAAGTGACTGTAGTTCAAACAAAACTGTTTCTAGGTCTGCCTAGATATACCTCAGACTGTTTTTAGGAGCTTCTGTAATCCACTAGGGCTGCAGCTCTCCTCCCTATTTCGCCTAAAAAACCAAACTTCCGTTCTCAATATTCCAACATGTTGTGAGCTGAAAAGGCGCGAGAGCAATGAAATGATGCCTGCAGGTCATGTTCATCAGAGTATGATTAATAAATAAAGGAACAATCCGATGCTAAAACAACAACAACCTCTTCGACTCGACCCAATCTGCATTCAGACCTAACCATAACACCGAGCATTGCTGCCCACAGACGACATCTGAATGATCATGGACAGAGGAGATGCCTCAGATCTCATCCTACCCAGCCGATTTCCCACCCCATCCACATTGAACGCCTCCAGGAGGCTGAAATATAAGGGCCCGCCTTTCGCTGGACCTGCTCCTTCCTCACTGGACGCACCCAATCGGTCAACCTGGTCCCCTACACCTAAGCCACCTCCAAACTCATCTGCAGCGTACCCCAGGATCATCCTTTAGTCCACACTGTTCAATGGCTACATGACACCCCTCACTAAACATATCTGATCCCACAACACCCAGCTGATCCTCTCCCTCTCCAACAAAATATTGAAATCCTGGACCAACTTCACCTTGTGTATGTCCAAAGTCGCCCGCTGGATGACGAATAACTAGAAGTGGTACTTTTCAGCAAGAAAACCTCCGTATGGAGCTCTACCTGATGGTCAGCAGAGCTCGGACCAACAATCAAGCCAAGGATCCGGGCGTAGTTGTGGTCAACCAACTCTCGACGACCAGCCAAGTCAATGCAGTTACCTCATCCTGCTTCTACAACCTAAAGATCCTAAGAAAAATCTTCAAATGGCTCCCTATCAACACACAAAACCGTCACCCAGGCCCTTATCATCAACAAACTGGACTAAAGCAATGCACTTTATGTCAGCATCACCACCCAACTGCCCGGAGAGTAAGTGTTACTGAGTGATGGAGTAATCCTGGGTAAATACGAAGGTTTGTGAGCAATGGCGCAAATCTGAACACGCACTAAATTAAGGAGTAATCTGGCAAACCTGAACATATAGTAATGATTACATAGTGGCTGGATCAAACCTGAACATGCACTCAGGATTACTTAGTGATGGAGGGAATTTGAACATGCATTTAGGTCTGAGTGACTGCATCATTCTAGACATGCAGCCAATGTTTCCCAGTTATAAAGGTTTAGAGAGCAATAAAACGAATATGAACAGATATTGAGGATTAGTGAATGATGGGGCAAATTTGAAGATTTAGGGATTACGGGGAACTAAGACATGCAAGAAGTAAAGTGCAATGGTACATCTTTGTGCATGCAGTCAAAGATTTTGAGTGAAGGTACAAATCTGGATAAGTACTCAGCATGTCTGAATGATCTTCCAGATATTGGTATATATTGAGGAGCAGTGAGCAATGATGGTGCAAATCGGAACAGGCACTGAAGATTAACAGATGATGGTGCAAATCTGACCATGCACTAATGATTATTGAGTCACGACAAAAGCCTGATCAAGCATTTAATAATAATGGATGATGGTGCAAGTCTGACCATGCACATTGAGTAATGGGGCACATTTTAACATGCATATTGGTGGTAGTACTTTGGATATTATGGCCATTCCTGGTACAACTGTGCCCACCGCTGTGTAATGCTTGCAGTTGCATAACGGATGATTTAAAACAGGCTAATTCTTTAACGCATTGTAGGCATTATTGGCACAAGGGTGCCCAACTATGGTTTAATGGTTGCACTAGCAATAAGGAGTAATCCTTGACATTTTTATAATAATATCGCTACTTATTAGGCCTTAGCTGATGAGAGTGCTGCGTCCTGCCTGTGTCAATCCATGTACACACTTCCTCATTCATCAGTTCTTTCACTCAGCCATCTGTCCATGCACTCACCCATTCAGTCACCAAGTCATCCAGTGCAGGATTCATCCCGCCATCCATGCATTCAGTCTCTCATTCTTCCACTCATTCACCCATCCAAAAGTTGACTCATTCTCACATTTACCCATCCATCCATTCACATGACCATACACACACATTTGCCTATCAATAAAGAAACAGTTTCAACTATAAAATAAAAGCCAGACCGTTTGGTTTTGTCAATGCTTGGTTTTAAAAGCAATTGATGTTGTGAATTTGAAATGAGAATCGCTACGGATAGGTTTGCACTCATGACTACGCTTAAGCTAGAACCTTTTCAGTTTCAGGTCTCTAAGCTGTGAACATTGAGTCATCTAATTACACCCTGCACCTTAAAAAAGTATTTTTACTGATTGGCATTACGGTATACATTGCTCATTCTACCTACCATACAAGGATAAAAACCTGCCAGCCTGGGAAGAATTACATCCTAGGAAAGGCACGTTTATTGACAGGTTAATAGCTTATTCAAGTACAGCTCGCCATCCCTCCTTATTTTCCTCGGTCCAAGCGAATTATATAAGGTATTAATAAAGTGAACCAGTAATATATATATTTTTTATGCAACTAAGTTTAGTCATGGGACGTTTAGACTCTTTGGAATAGAACTGCTAGAGACTTGAAAATCATTTTAGAGCATTTTGAAAAGCAAACCTAAAGTGAGACATTAAAAGCTGTTCAACCATGCAGGTTTCTAGTTTTTTTAACTATGAATGCCTATTCCAAGATTTTTAGAGCTCATAGAAACTAGGCTTCACCTGGGAGTCTTCTCTATGTCTCATTACGAGGTTTCTGGATTTGAGCCGGTTGGGTAAGCTCCCCCCCTCCCCCTCCCCCAAGAGTAACCAATAGCGTCGGGACTGGTAACTTCCGGTGGAGGAGTTAACTCATAAGTCCAACGTATATAGTAACTGCTGTTAAAGGCACCATTGCCTGTGAATGATGTCTCAATATGTCTCAAACCCCAAGCAGACATCTTTAAGCAAAGCACCATTCTAGAATGCCTGATGTCGGTGATTGTTAGAGATGCAGGTCTGTGCAAAGAGCATTGATTCCTCTCTATGGTTGTATGATGTTACAACGCATTCCATTGTAACGCATGCCTTTTCCACGCATGCGTTACAACGGAATGCCTTTCCCACGCATAACCTTTACCACGAATATTTCTTTACCACGCATAATTTTACAACAATTTTCGTTGTAAATTCATGCATCGTAAGGGCATACTCTTGGTAAAGGTTATTCCCCCACCCCTAAACCCTTCTTACAAATACCCCTCCCCTGCCCTTAAGCCTTAAATCGGACCCCTGTTTTTTTTCCTTCTTAAATCTAATATTCCCCTTACCTCTCCACGTCGTCTCTTCTCAATCTTCTTCCGAGTTGACGTCGTACGTCGTTAAGAGGAAACGGAAGTGTCTTTCCGTTTCTTCTAACGACGCCGATTCCCTCCACATAGAAACTTCAAAAGGTGCGTTTTTTATTGGGGGGGAAACCCCCCCAAGCCCCCTTTTTTTTATACGCTTTTTTTTGGGGGGGGGAGACCCCCCAAACCCCCCCTTTTTTTTTTTTTTTTTACTTTAACACACATGCCTTTACTACATATCTCATAGTAAAGGTATGCGTGGTTAAGTTATGCGTGGAAACGGCCGCGTTGTAGTGGCCGTTTCCCCTACAATAGATGGCAACGTTAAGGGCTACTTGGTGCAAAGCATTTGTCTAAAGAATCAAGAGCTGTTTCAAATCAAATATCTCTTAAACCAAAAGAGCTCATGATAAGCCTTCTAACCTAGTTAATAGCATAGCAAGATTGTTATGGACCCTAGTGCAAGCATTGAAAATGGCCCCTCGGACTGCTGGTGGGTAGTAAACTGTAGCAATAATCAGGTTCAGTGGATCCCCAAAGTCACGGCCACTGCACCCGCTGCACCTCTGATAGCTGGGCTCCTGAATGTACTGTGACTTCCAATACCCCTCCTGATTAAGCGTGGCTCTCATTAAGCTGTGTCCTAATAGGAACATTATAAAGGCAGTGGTGGCTGCTACCAGATGGGGGTGGTGGGGCAGGGGCAGGGGGAATGAAAAAAAGTAAAAAGGACTTACCTTTAACGGTCGGCCGCTGCCTCTCCTCAGTTCCTTGTCATCTTCCGTCTTCCTACAGTCCTGGCCGGCAGCAGGAAGCACCCGGGAACACAGGCTCCCAAGAGGGCCGGCCAAACAGTTCATGTGCACTTAGGGAGTGCAAACCACTCCTCCCCTGCTCTGGCCAGCCCCGCCCCACCACTGACTGCAATAGGAAAAATAAAATGATAATGATGATATGCTATTATCATTTTATTTTTCCTTTTGAGCAGTGTGGCGACGCTCCTCCGCCTTAGCGGAAGAGCCGCTACTGTTTAAAGGTACCATAAATAGAAAAGTCACAGAATGTCTACTGGAACAAATTGTTAAGCTCTCACTTCACGGATCACGCAATAAAAACTGATATTTTATATAATGTTCATACTTCAAAGTCTCAGGCTTCTCACAGCCGAAGTCACAAGTCACCCAATTTAAAAACAATGGGCCCAATTCACAGAAGTAATCTGAGACAAAATCCTAACTTTACGACTTTTGGAATTCACAAAAGGCATTTAGGAGTAGTAAAGTTAGGATTCCTAACTTTACTACTCCTAAATGCCTTTTGTGAATACCGAAAGTCATTAAGTTAGGATTTTGTCTCAGTTTAGGAGTAGTAAAGTTAGGAATCCTAACTTTACTACTCCTAAATGCCTTTTGTGAATACCGAAAGTCGTAAAGTTAGGATTTTGTCTCAGATTACTTTTGTGAATCGGGCCCATTTTTTTTATCAGCCACAGAAAGATGAAAGGATGTACAGCCTGGCTGCTATTAAGATACATGACCTTCAAAGTTATTTGTAGCTGGCATATAACTGCCAACACAACAGTTCAGAGGACATGAAAATGGTCTAAACGTCTATGAATGTTTCCATGCCATAAACTTAACCTGAACAAGAGAGAGATAAAAATCGTCCTCAGAGAGCTGGATGAAAATGCTGTCTCAGGTCTTCATCACCTTCTGTTGTGTAGTTCCTATAGTACCCCTGCAGGACCTGCGCGTTTGGATAACATAAACCGTGGGCTTGGTGTTAGACTGATTCTGTGCACCCCCACCACATATGTTAGCCGGATTTGCATTAGCTAGCTCACAGTGCCACTAGAATCTCCTCTTATAGGGGAGAGATTAGTTTCTGGCAACCTTAGATCATGACAACCCTAATTCCTCAGAATCGTGGAAACAATGTACTACTTTTCGCTCAGTCACTCGTGCTTACTTATTCGGTTTGTCTCAGAGAGTTACACAGAATAAACAGTCTGGGTGTTTCAATAAGTATTTATTGAACAGTTGTTATTCTAGTGTAAAATATATGTGCTGCAGCAATCAGCAGACAATAGCAGAGATATATTATCAGCAGTACGATAAAAGTGAAGGGATAGAATAGTTCTACCATATTGCAATAATCATGAATACATACATGAATATAAAAAGCATTATGAAAATGTGCGTACTCCTACGATGCCTAACTAGATGTAGCTGAGTGTACCTAGCATATGTGTAGGACTAAAAACCTAAGACCCAAGAATCCTTCTAGGATTTAGTCGAACCCCATTACCTGAATAGAGAGAGTGTGGGACCCCGTCCTGGTCTCGAGTTGGACACCCGCAAGGGCTGTGTTAGACCGCTGTCAGCTGGAGCGACTGCATGCAGGAGCCTCAGAGTCTCTGGTCAGTGTGTCAGCATGGAAGTCTCGGTTCCCTCTATCTACCGTGGCAAGATGTGGTGTATTTATACCCTAAAGTGTCTCGTCCCTCAGTATGGTTTGTATTGGTCTTTGTTAGACATGAGGAAGGCGTCAGGGGTGAACATTGTACATACATATTATGCGGGAGATGTAGCTGGTGAATGCTCAAGCATTATTTATGAGTACATTGCAGGCCTGTGTTCTGGAAAGACCTTGCAGTGTTCTAACCACAGACTAGATAACGTTCAACCCTCAGAGCTCATTGTGTACTGTAGGGAACTAATGTAGGTGAAAGAACATGCCTATATTAGGAGCTATGACTATAATAGGGCATGTACGAGTATGACCATAATAGGGCATATACAAGTATGACCATAATAGGGCATACACGAGTATTTCTACATTATGGCATATATGAATGGGTCTACATTAGGGCCTATATACGAAACATAACACCCACTCCACTTTCGAATTGTATGACAATGACCATACATAAAATCTGGACAATTTAAAATTCTTTCTTAAAAACAGCTAAAAACATGGTTTTAAAAGGACAATAAAAATGTTTTAAAAAATGTTAAAAATCAGCTATTCTTTAGTTGCCACTTGAAAAAGTAAATTCTGTCTCATTTATAAAAGTTGCATTACTACAAGCAGAAGAAAGCCACTCTTTCTCAAGTGAAAGTCTCAATTTAGGAAATGTTCCAAATTTAGTTCGTTTATTTATGAAACGAAGTGGAGAAGCCGAATTCTTTCCCAGGACGCGATGAGCCAATTCAAGATTAAGTGTCCTGGCTTGGAGATACAGCATAATCGGTGTTAGCTGCTGCAGACGACAAATCCAACGCTTCACAGAGAATGTCAATCGCACATAGATGGAATTCGGCACTGCCAACAGTCGTTGCTGCGGCAGCTTGTGTGGCAGTTGTTACCTCGGTGCCTGTGGAGGAGCCACCTAACCCAGCAGGAGCAAACGGCACCTGTGGATTCTCAAGGAATGCATTCATCAGAACTGGAAGACGCTGGGGACAACGCAGAGCATGGGCCTTTAGTGGGTCCAGCATAGCATCTAGGTCCAGTGGCGTATCCGATGGAAACGTTAGACAGAGATCCAACGTGCATTCTTCTCCGCAGAACAGGCATCGAAGAACAGGTAAGCTGCAGTCCACCCAGACTGGTCTAAATGATAGAAACCAAGAGGCGTTCAGTTCTCTTAGGCAAGGCATGCCCAGAAGCTGCACCATGCGTTCACAATATTTCCGTTCCATGAGCGTGTTCGCCATTTCCTCGGAAATGGGGCCGTCCATTGCGTAGCAGTAATATTACAATCAGGACTCCTGCAATTAGGAACAGGATAAGAGGGAGACCTCCAAAGACGCTTCCCAATACGGAGTGTATAAAATTTGGGATTACTCCGAGGACTGTCTGAAAGGTGCTTAATAGTCCTGACTCTATGGTCTTAAATAGGTGTACAATACCGCTCGTATCAGACATGTTAAAGATACGACCCACCATTTCTGCGAAATGAAAGGGGCAGTTTGTACGTATAAGCGATTGTATCTCAGTCGAGGTCCTTGCAACTTGAAGTTCAAAGATTTCTCGAGCATAGGTTAAGGGAACGGGTTGCTGTAAAAGCATGGCTTTCAGTCTGCTCAAAGTATCAAATTGTATAAAGGAAACATTCAACGAAGGCCATAACGGCGCCTCCCTGACTGTGTTCAGTGGTGGAAACAATACTTGCATACAGCAAGTAACCCTGGAGTTAACAGTGACCAGATAGGCGACGCCAGGAAGCATTCCACAGCAACCTTGATCATTTAGCATTAAGTAACTCCCATTCGAGAGCAGCTGGAAAACCGGCATGATCATGGCCGCTGGGGTCCCTGACATGTGACAAGATAAGTTCGCTACCGAACCACTACATGCTCCGTGTAGAGAAATATCCTGACACATGAGAGAACCGCTTAAAGCGTTCTTGCAGTTTGTACCACTCAGATACACTTCTCGATCCCCATTCCTGCATCAATATCTATATGGTAACTCCCAAGTTTCCTTAATGTACCCCTTACCCATCTTTTCATATTTGCCTGCCTGCCTTTGCTCAAGGCAATATTGAAACTGAAACGTAGTGACCGGCAGAGTGATTTGGCCATGAATTAGCCATTCGGTTGATGGTGATTCGGCTACAGTGAATGGTACCCTTTCCAGTTTCTCAATAAACAGCATTTTTTGT
>CAWUFW010024888.1:0-53212 GCA_963921515.1 Calotriton arnoldi | reverse complement strand
CAAACATACCGCAAACATATGCAAAGTGTTATTTTGTGAAAACCTAACATAATCTTACATTAAGGGCCAGATGTAAGACGGAAAATTGCATGCGCAAACGGGTTTGCGACCAGTTTGCGCATGCAATTTTCCTCTGGGCCATGTACTAACACTATTTTGCAACTCGCAAATAATTTGCGACTCGCAAAGTAGTGTTTTGCGACTCGCTATTAGGAAGGAGCGTTCCCTTCCTAATAGCGACTCACAAGCCATGTACGAATGTTTTGCGACCGCAATTTACCACCCTCAAGAGGGTGGTAATGCAGTTGCAAATGGGAAGGGGTCCCCAAGGGACCCCTTCCCCTTTGCAAATGCAGGGGAAAATAGTTTTAGGGGCAGGCAGTGGTCCCAGGGACCACTACCTGCCCTTAAAAAAAGAAACGAAAACGATTCATTTTTATTTTTTTTAATGCATCCCGTTTTCCTTTAAGGAAACGGGCTGCATTTTTTTAAAAAACAGCTTTATTGAAAAGCAGTCCCAGACATGGAGGTCTGCTGAGCCCAGCAGGCCACCATCCCTGGGAGGGCTAGCCATTCCCAATGGGGTCGCAAATTGCAAGTGCCTCATTAATATTCATGAGGCTCGCATTTTGCGACCCCATTGGGATTCGCAATCAGTGTCTCTGACACTGTTGTACATTGTAAATTGCGACTCGCAGTTTGTGACTCGCAATCGAGCGCAAATTGCGAGTCGCAATTTGCACTGGTCGTACATCTGGCCCAAAAGGTTTAACAATTTCTTCAATTAAACAAGTTTACAAAATTTATAGAACATAACATTTTTCACAATAGTTTACCTATTTCTTCCAAGCAAAAGCGTTATTTACATAATTGTGTATAGCAATGTAAATGTATCAGTGAAGTCTATTTCTATGCATAACAATTTTTGAACTAAAATGGCTCCTTCTTCTTTATTCTTTATTCGGCAAATGCTGCCATAAAAGTACAAATAAATACAGTACACATGAAAACTTTAAAACAATAAAATCGATAAAATCCTTAAAACCATGGTAAAAGTAATTGCTGGACATTTCTTGTATGACAACTTAATCAAGAACAATACTAGCCATGGAATTTCACAGTGTGGCTGGGGCCAATGGCTCGTACTTCTGGGCTCCGGTAACACCTCATTAGAGAGTGTCAATAAATTAGAGGGTGGGGCTAGAGTTTTATACAGATCACGTTAACAGCAACAATAAATAATGCAATACAGTTCTCAGGGCCCAACACTACCCTGTCTGATTCTCCATACTCCCATTAAAAATCTGGACAGAGCGAACATGGTCATGTGTGTTGTATTGGATCTAAGGATTCTGGAGACAACCCTAAAGCCCCTGGTCCCCATACTCCGACAGAGTGGAAGAATCCAATTCTTTTTGTTGTTTGAATAGCTCTAACAGAAAAATAATATATGGTTAATGCATTCTTTCACCTGGGGACAAAAGTTGCAGGTCAGATTTGGATCGCTGTCATGTAACCTCCAGTTAGCAGTTAAACGTGTGTTGTGGTAAAGTCCCAAAACGAAATTTAATTTACAGGGTTTTTGCCAAAGAGGGTTCAATGTAGTCCATGTATTCCTCCATACTCCTGTTCCTGCTCAATTCTCCATCTATGTACCTCCAGTACATCCCCTGGAGTGCAGCCTTTGACATACCGGTCATAGCTCCCGGGCTAGTTTACAGGTGTTCACACCCCATCTTTGCCAGGAAGGTCTTAATATGCCCTAACCAAGGGATCTTGGAGACCCCGGGCTGCCGAAGGAGCTCCTCCAATCCCACTCGATACATAACTAGGTCCACTGAAGCCCATAGCCGTCTCCAATACAGTAAAGGCCTAAGAGCTGCTGAATGAGCAATGGACCTTTGGCCTAGCTCCAGCCGTAACGGCAAACATGGGGTACTGGTAGGGAGATTCATCAAGGATCGTATGAATTGATTCTCGCCCACCTCTAATGCAGTGACCTTCCAATGTCCCCACAGTTCTCCCCATACAGAGACCCGCCTAATGCTTGCAAGTTAAAAATTTGGATGGCTGGAGATACATGTTGTAGGAAAGTGCCCCTTTTTGCATGGTTACCACCCCCCCACACACACTTTTTTCCTGATATCTGATGCACTTTGACTGAGTGTGCACTGGGTCCCTGCAAATCAGGTTCCAAGTGCCTGTATTCTTTCCCAAAACTGCACCTTTGTTTCCACAATTGGCACACCTCTGGCTCACCTGTAAGACCCTTGTATAAAGTACCAGTGTTACCAAGGGCCTTGTGACCAACCATATTGAATCCATGAGCTGGGAGTTTGTCATTGCAAACTCCACAGCTACATGATAGCTTTACAGAATGCTAAGGAGTTTAGTATCAAACTCCTCAGCATAATAAACCCACACTGATGCAGATGCCCCCTAAAAAACGGGCAACTACCTTGTGTTCAGCTGACTGGTCTGCAGCAGCCTGCCACACACAGACATGTTTCTGACCCCCTGAGGTGGGAGCCCTTGTGCTCTTGTGGGTCAGGGACAAAGGCTGCTTGGAGTGGAGGTGCTTCACACCTACCCCCAAGTAGGAACAGCATTCAGGGTGGTGAGCCTCAAAGGCTTCTGCCCTTTGATATGCTAGCCATGGGCTCTCCAGCTAGTGGAGATGCCCACTCCCTTGACCAAGCCCCACTTTTGGCGGCAAGGTCGGCTGGAAAATTAGCACTCAGGAGAGGTGTGTCCCCTCTCTGCCAGGACCACCACTAACGTGCCCTGGACCGAGGTGACCCCCTCCTTAGGAAATCCTCCATCTTGAATGGAGGGATTTGACCCAATCAGGTTAGGGGGATGCCCTCTCTCCAAAGGGAGGGGACATCCTAAGGGTGTAGTCGCCCTAAAGGCAAGTAGCCCATTGGCTACCATCTGCCAGTCCCTGTAATGCCCCTAAATTCAGTATTTAGGGGCTCCCCTGAACCTTGATCCTCAGATTCCTGTGACCCAAGAAGAAAAAGACCAAGAAGACGCCGTGCAGCCGAGCCCAGAAGACTACTACTGATTTGGCCCCAGCCCTACCGGCCTGTCTCCTGCTCAAAGACCTTGTGAAGAAGACAATGCCTGTCCCATGGCCAGCGACTTCCAAGAACCCCAGGAAGACTGCCATTCTTCAGACCAGATCCCCCGACGAGAGCGGCCTTGTCCAGAAAGAAATTACATCTTAAAGGATTCCCAAACCAGGCAGATGTGTGTCCCCTGCCCACTCTGCACCCAACGCCCACGGCCGGAGTTTGAGTGGGTTACCTGTCCTGTGAAGTCTCCCCAGCAATCCTGACCTCGTCTCCATTGGTGGCTGACCTCTCCTGAACCCCACGAAGTCGCCTGCAGCCTCAACCTGAAGGGTCCCTCTGACCGGGACCGGCTCTGGTAATGTAAATCTGACGCCAAAAGGCACCCTACATGCTACGACTCCCGACTTTGGGGAGCCCAGCCGATGGTGCCCACGTGTCCCTCAACTCTCCAACTCACCTGCCCAGCCAGTGGTAACTTTCATTCAGCCTCCTGGCCTGAGCCTGCAGCCTCTTTGTGCGACCGAGATTCCCCATTGAAACGCATTGGGCCCCCCCTGTGCTGATCTTAACCCCCGGGGCGTGTGCCCTGAAATCAAGGGTACTTACCTGCAAACCGTGCCTCTATGATGTACCCCCAGTCTCCATTGACTAACACTGGGCCCAGAGACCTCTGCACCCGGCTGCCCCAGTGCCACTGGTGGTGCAGTACCTAACTTGAACTGACCCTTTCCCAGTGTTACTCCAAACCCCCGAAGCCTGGCACTGTAAGTCCAATACTTAGCTGCTAATGCTTAACCCTGTTTTCATTCCATAGGATTGCATAGCATTCTATATATTGCATACAAAAGTCTATCTATTTCTATTGCAAAGTTCTACTGTTCTAAATTGAAAACACTAAAGTATTTCTACTACTGTAAAGCATTGTTTACTGCCTTGCAAAACAATTTCACTGCATTTGAAAAGTATTGCTACTTTCAAACTGTGACTTACCTGCAACTGAGCTCCTCTTGGTTGTTAGAATAAAGTAACCAAGTAATAACTTTTTATACAAAACAATTGGTCTGGATTCAGTCTTTGAGTGTGTACTATCATTTCTTGCCTGAGTGTGTACAATAAATGCTTAACACAGCCCTCTGACAAGCCTAACTGCTCGACCACACTGCCACAAATAGAGCTTTTATTATTATCTACTTAAGCCTCTGGGGGGATCCACTGGACTCTGTGCACACTATACCTTAATCTGGTATAGTATATACAGAGCCAGCTTCCTACACATGTCGAAAGCTGGTACCCTTAAAACACCTCAAAATGCCCCTACATAGTGTTCAAGCTTCAACTTGCTCTTGCGGATCTGGGCAGACCAGCCAAAATTCGCCATCAGGGTAAGACCCAAATACTCAAAGGTGCGGACACTCTCAAGGGGAACACCATGCAGAGACAGATTTGGACAGGTCATGTGGCTGGGATTAAAAACCATGCACTTGTTTTTTTGTAGATTGACCTCAAGTCCTATCTGCTCGTAGAAGAGGCCAAACTGGTTCCTAATTTTCTCTATTTGTTTCTTGCTCCCTTTGTTGTAGTATAATAAAAGTAGACTGCCATCTGAATGCACTGTATCTCAATAACTGTGCAGCCTAGTTCCACCCTCATTGCCCACTCTGTGCTAGATTCATGAATACAAGTTTATCAACCCCTGTCATACTCAAAGGTACAAAGTTATTACTAACATTTCTGTCTTCTACACAATCTAGTGTGGTTTTCTAATTTGTCCTGGTAAAGCTGCTGCTTTCTCTCAGGAACCCACTTGAAAGCAAACATATAGTCTTCTTGATCAAATGCAGGTTTGTCAGCTGATTGTATAATATCAAGGTGGACAGCAGAGTAGCTCATGACTAGGGGTTGTTACCCATTATCTGAAGACACTGCCTTCGCCGTGCAGAACCTAAAAAACATACCTCATCTACAAGTGCTCTTGAAAGTGCTGTCTTCTCTTTTCCTGAGAAAGCAAGAGTACATTTTCGTTTGTTATTTCAGTGGTGGCTAGGAAACTGGGAAAGTGGTTGGATAGGAAGAACCACCACCCGAATTGCACTGAGGAAGTAGTGAGACAAACCCCCGCCAACGGTTTTGGGAGTGGCCAAAGAAAGAGATGGAAAAGGATATGAGCCAAATAATGCACGTTAGAGCACAATTCCGAAATACATTTGCTAAAAACAACCTTAGATCCCAGGGAGGTAAATCTAATATTTTCAGAGAATGCCAAACAAACCTGACTCTCCTAATTGATCTGGAAGTTTGACCCAGACTCCCAAGATTTGGTTTTAAAAAAGGCGGCTAAACAGTGCTTTCAAGAACAATTCTATTAAAAAATTCTAAAACACCATGGGCATTGAAAGACCTTCAAAATATCTGGATATTCAATTTCACATGGCCAGTAATGTTTCAAAATATACATATAGCATCTTTCTTCACATCAGCATTTCACTTCAATTTGTTTTCATCCAACTACTTCTAAGTACTTTTTGAGTCATGCATTATGACAGATAATATAATTGAACCTAATTAAAATGTAATCTAATTGAATTCAATGTAAATGATAATCTAGCCGGAAGGGACGTAGTGGGAAAACTGAATGTTATAAATATCCCATAATCTAAGGCCATAGACAGCAGATCACCCTATATTTTACAGGCTGGCTCGGCAGAGCTACCACTCAGATTAGACACCTCACACGTTTATCAAGCAGACAAATTACACCAATCTCTCAAGCCCAGGCTTCAGATAGCAATTGTGATGATGTAGTAAAATAATATATTAATCTAGGTGATGAAATTTCACCACAAAATCACAGTCTGAAGTGCTTTCTGGCATCAAGCACATAAAATCAGCAATATGTCTCTCAGCATGCATTATGATTCAGATATCAGCTTAAATATTTTGGTTTTGAAAAATCCACAAAGAAAGATTTGCTATTCCTACGAAAAGCACTGTTTTCGATATGAAAAACCAGCTTTTCTTTTCCAGTAAAAACATATTTGACCCCCAAAGATCCATTTGACATTGTCCTCCAATGCTCATATGTACTTCTGCAAAAGCTGAACAGATTCTTCCATCTATCTATACCTATATATGTATTATTATCACATACCAGGAATGCCTATCATATGGCAGGAATAGTCGACAATCTTTATTTTCCTTTACAGCCACAGACGTATCTTTTCCACATTCCCTCATCGGGTTCTTATGCTCACAATTAGACGTTACTACTTACTCAAGTTTTTTATATTGATCCACAAATTATCAACACCAGATTGTCGACTTGCACTATATAGTCAATGTCCATGTACAAATACATATATATGCCTTTCTCTCTATATAGATAGATAGATAGATAGATAGATAGATAGATAGATAGATAGATAGATAGATAGATAGATAGATAGATAGATAGATAGATAGATAGATAGATATTCTGGAGCTGATATTTGTGGAGATTGATTTAAAAAGAAACTTAAGAGTTTGACATACAACCAACCACACACCACATATTCTTATAAGTACAATGATACTCTGGGAATAAGGTGCCCTTGCGACTTTACAACGGAAAGAAGTAACGGTTTATTCTCTCTGACTGCACACCAGAGAGCTATCTCCATGACTGAAGAATGGTATCCCCCAACACAACTATGTGATGCCAAGGAAGACCTTCATTGAGCTAAAGAGGGCCTGCATTGTGCGTGGGAGGGTCCATGTTGTGCCAGAAAGAGTCTCCGTTGTATCACAAAGGGGTCCTTTGTGCTAGAAAGCGCCACCATTGTGACTGTCAGACAGGGTTATCATTGCGCCATGGAGAGCCACCATTTTGTTAGAGACGGTCTGCACACTTGCACATACAACCAGGCCAACACTCATGTCCCAGCACAAATACATAGAGATAGGCACTCACACACACAAAAACACACAGGCGCATAAAACATATTCTCACATAGGGAGGTGACAGGCTAGGAGCAGAGGCTCATATTTGTTTCTTATATTCAATCTACCCATCGGTGTTTTATAATCAATCTGTTTGTCTAAACTTAGGCCTAACCGTGTACCACACCACTCCACAACCACCAAATAATGTTATATGCCTAAATCCAGGATTCACCAAGAGAGTCTCAGCCATCCCAAGATACTGATTAACTACTTCTAAAGTGGCATATATTCTCACCTGCTGATGATTAATACGAATGTGTACCACATCCACCGGCGATTAACTTAGCATGTTTGTGTTTGCCAGAAATGGAGAGAGAATGAGTGTGTGAGTAAAATGTGTGACTTCAAGAATGAAACCTGGAAGTAGCATGCAGACTCACTGAGAGGATTATTGACAGGATTAGTGGTACCACTTCCCCTGCTGGCTCTCTGCTCAAGCTGTCTTGAGCAGAGAGCCAGTCCCAAGCTCAATCTGGCCCCAAGCTCAATCTGCCCACTAAATCCCCAAAGCTCCACGTCAAAATGGATCAAAAATGGCAAAAATGTTCAAAGCAGCTCCTCTTCCTCTCCTTCCGTCTCTCTCTCTCTCTATCTTTCCATCCATGCATCCTCTCTCTCTCCTTCTCGCTGCTCTCTCTTTTCTCCATCTGTGAACTCCCTGTCTCTCCAACCTCTCTGTCTTCCCTTCCTCATCTCTCTCCCCCACCTCTCTTTTTCTCCATCTCTCTCTTTCTCCTCTGCCCCATCTGTACCTACTGCAATAAACCCTTGGAAAGAATGCCATAGGTGCCAGCAGCGGTGGTGTCCCTTGAAAACCAAGCTCCAAGAGCTCCAGCCTCCTCCTAGAAATGCCCAATGAGATAAATGACTAGTCCTGCCCTGATCTCTGCTTTGCCTGTTGGGCTGTGGCCACTAAATGACAGGTCCTTGGTGCTGATCACAAGTGGCACTGTAACTGCAGTGAGATAAAACCGCACCTACAATGGCCGGTATAGTATGGTATGGTATGGTGTCTCCACGCGATTATCGTGCCATAACGAGATAATGGCAATCTTATGGTGAATAATTTAGAGGAGCATCATTACCATGTCTATGTCCACATCTTGGCCAATTATTGAGACATTTTGCAGCAGTGATTTCTGTTTACTTCTAGCAGGTGGAACTTGAACCTGGTTTCACCTCAACATGTATATCCTGGTATGGTAAAACCAAGGGATCCGGAATCGGTGGATTTATATCTCCTATGGAGAATCCACTCCACCCCACTCATGATTAAATGCAAGAGTGAACCAAGGATGGCTTTGTCTGGACTGCGCACTTAGGGGGCTATTTACGAGAATGTCACGCAGTGCAGCGCAGCAAGTCACCTTGCTGCGCAGCACTAAGTGGCAGGGAAAGGGCAGGAATGCATCGTATTCAAGGTAATACATTCTTGCCTTTTCACCTGCGCTGGGGCCCTTTTGGCAGTCTAGCATCTATGCAGGTACCCATGCACGATGGTGCAAGGGTGCCTGCGTTGCATGCAGGATTGTTTCTTGTGCAGGAAGGGGTACCTTCCTGCACAAAAATAATACTGAGAGGCATATTTCTCTTTCTATGTGTGCTGCAGAATGCAGCACACATAGAAAGAGGAAGTAATGAGGAGAAATAAAGACTTTTCTCCTCATTATGCCTCACCTGAAAAGGCATATCTTTGTGGCACATTTCCAGGTCTACCTGTTCTGGTAAATCTGGGAAGGCATCAAAATCCATGGGAGTTCCGAGGGAACACCCACGCAACGCCCATGGAATGCCTTCCCAGGGCAGAGTAAGGCAATGCAGCGATTTGCACTGTGCTGCCTTACTCAAGATTTATGGAGCCACGCAGGGCCACGCAAAATGACCTTGTGTGGCTTCATAACTCACATGTAAGGTTTGCGTCCCTCTTGTACCACGTTGCGTGGTGCAAGAGCGATGCAAACCGGTTCACTAATAGGCCCCTTAGTGCACATAAACTTGCTACCCTTGCTACTAGATGAACACTGTGCATGTGGAGGGCAGCAGACTCAAAGGCCCTCCATCACAGCTACTAGTGAAAGCGCAGACCACTAAAACATCCTTTGCGACTTGCAGTTAAATTCACTATCAAACACTTGTTCCCAAATATGCTGAGTGGATTTAAAACATAAAATTAAGCCAGTCCAAATATATGTGGAAAGTGAGTTCGATTGGAGTAAGGGAACATTCTTGTAAATGTTTGTAGAGAGATTGTTATATATGTTCGAAATTTTAGCTGTCTATATTTTGGAGTCTGAGTTTTTGAAAAATAAGTTTTTGCAATCTGCTTTTACATGGACCCCTCCATCACTCATGCACTGTCTGCATCTGCGAGCATAGGTGTTCTTGTGGCTTAAGAGTTTGTTAACTTGATCTCCTTGTATTACTCCTAAATACGCTTTTCAGAGACATACTGTCGTGTGTGAGACGTACACAGCTCCACCTGCTAATGCACAACAGCATAAAAGCAACAATGCCTTTCATCCAATAACATGTTTTACAAGTTCTAACGAATGTAAGCAGCCTTCGCTCGAGGTTGCGGAATGTAACACGAGCTGGGGAGTTCACTTTACTTTCAATCACATGATGTTGTAGCACAATACCTATATTTATATTTTATTGTAGCAACAGATTTATGCCGCCTTCGCAACAGGTGAAAAATACCAATTATAGCTGCCAGGAGGTAATGAGTAGCTAATGTTAAATAACCTGCAGCAGTGTTTTTTTGGCTGGGTGCCATGAAACTTTGGCTGAACTTGAACCCAGCCCAGCAACTGAACAGTGCAACCTTGATGACAGGATTTCTGAAAAATGGAGCTCTGCATTCTGCAAACGCACCCTGGTGACTGTAATCCTAGAGTAAATTTAGGCCTCTTTTCCCCCTTCCAGGGGTACTAGGTCCTTAGCAGCCCATACAAAGCGCGCGCACAATGGCATTCCGACGTGCCCTCTGCGCATGCGCGTTGTCTGCACTCACCACTTTCAGGAGCCATGCAAACAGAGACGGCTGATTAGATAACACCGCTTCCTACACCTTTTCAATCTAGATAACTGTGTTTTAAAAGCGTATTGAAGGGATATCAGCTGTGGTCAGGCTTTACTGAGAACAATGGGCGTGAGATTAAAAAGAACAACCCTTCGGAAAAGTAGACACATTAAGGATGAAATGTACTCATTGTTGGGCAGTGACTGGTCTGACAGGTATTTTGTTTGCATGAGAAAAAAAAGCACGCCCTAAATGCCTAAGTTTATACAAGGGAAGCTGCCTGCAAGTCACGGCATTACTGTAAATGTATGTACACAAATCGCGTTGTGATGCTTGAACGAACATGTAATAGTTTACTAAACTGATGGACAGACAGAGGTATAATTACGAATCAATGGAAGAAACATTCCAGAATGGAGTGCAGGCTCTTAAGAAACAGCATAATGTAGTGTGCATTAAGAAAGGGCAAATATGGTGAAAGAGTATATGAAAGACTGACCGCAAAGGGGGTGGGAATTCTAAGAAAATTACTTCGAAAACTTTAATTATCATCTAATCTGGCTAGCTATTTCAGATCTTTGTAGAGATAAACACTGCATGACATGCCGCTGCCATGGCTGTCAGGAAAATAAGCTGTTTCATGAAAAAGTATTATTATTTTAAAATATATTTTAGGCAGAAGCTTGAGACGTATTTTTTCTATTTTCATTACTTTGAGGCTGAACTAAATGATGTCGAGCTTGCTTTGAGTAATCACCTCTCACAACCTCCTTCCATCTCAACACCGGATTCACTCGATCTAAAAGAAAAAAGAGAAACACATCAGCAAGCTATTGACAGATTTTCATGTTCTTGGCTGGGGCGATTGAAAATATGACAATGTTTCTATCCTCTCTTCTACTTTCAAAGTTTGCTCCTCCCACGTGCCCGTTCCCCTGGCAAGTCAAACAATCTGCCTCGGCTCATTGTATGTTATATTGTCACTCCCCAGTGGGATGTTAGGTGAAGCAGGCCTTTAACTTCATAGCTATTGGGACAACAGTGTTTGCCACCTATATAGACATAAAACATGGGAGCCTGTAATCACTGTATAAAAACCCTAAACTCTTATATGCTTAGTAAAGTCATGTGAAAATGACGTAGCTATTCAACTGTAATAAGTTATTACAGTTGAGTCGCCAAGTCGGCTGCTGAGGTAAAAGCAGGTCATAAAGAAATAAATACATCTGCCGTTTAAACGAAAACTAGGACTCGTTAGTCTTTCTTCTGATGTGTTGTTCTAACAAGAATAGTGATCAGAAGAAAGAAGACATTTTTAGTGACATATATTTTTTTGCACGTTATATGCCAATACAAGAAAAATCAAATCTCTCTAAATGTTTCCGCACATTTTTAGCTGCAACATTTTTTAAATATGGCATACGTTAAACTGAATTTAATATCTTTTTGCAGCAAATTGGTAACAATTTCTGGTGTGTAAAATTTCACACTACACATTGCTCCTTTATTCTTCATGACTGCAACTATACTCTCTCTTTTTCATATCCAAGAGCAAGATACCAAGGCCCAGATTTAGCTAGACCTTGCGCTGGATTTGGGTTTTTTATGCAAACCTGACGCAAAGTGTACGGGTGGGATTTACAATACAACGCAAATTGAGATTTGCATTGAATTGTAACTCAGAG
The DNA here is from genome assembly GCA_963921515.1 of Calotriton arnoldi. Lineage (NCBI taxonomy): Eukaryota > Metazoa > Chordata > Amphibia > Caudata > Salamandridae > Calotriton > Calotriton arnoldi. The sequence goes on along the minus strand of CAWUFW010024888.1, from coordinate 41,450 downwards.
TAACGCAATGCATCACAAGGCACTTCCTTGTGTTACTTTGAGTCCAGGGGCCGTTACATGGGTGGTGCATGGGTGTTCCCGTGTGAACACCCAGGGATTTTGACATAAATGCCTAGATACAAAGAATTTTAGGAAGGGATTTGCACCAAAATACTGCTCCTCCCTGAGGCAGGCATAACAAGGAGAAATTTTTTCATCTCTACCTCTTTGCAAGTGTGCCGCAATCTGCCACACACAAATAAAGAGTGAAAGGCCTTAAAGTATATTTGTTGTACAAGATGGGGGCCCTTCCTGCACGGAAACTATACTTACCACTGTATGTACTATGGTGCTAGAATGTCTGTGTTAGGCATGGCAGCCAAAAGTGCCTCAGCATACACAGAGAGCAGAATAGAGCCATATCATAGTAAATATAGCTCTGTTTCACCTCTCACCCAGTCTCGCTCAGCAACTTTGCTTGCTGCACTGCATTGCGTGTGTGAATTGTATCTTAAACTGGGCCCAAGGATTTAAGCAGTTCATGGGTAGGGTGATGGTGTGACCATGTATTATAAGGAATAAAATGCCCTCTGGTGTACGCTTAAAGGATATTCAACACCTCTTGGTGCTCCATGACCTTATATAGGAACTCAGCCTTCACCCTCATTCCTCTATACAATCACAGAAGTCTCAGTGATTTACAATATCCTTATAATAAATAGCAGATAGCACTTTATCCCATGTGTAATGGCACTAAAGAGTTCATAAGAACTCTCATATACCCTTGTCACTTGGCTTCTTCCATGGTTATCATCTTCAGGTAGAGGGACTGAGCTTGTACACTATGGGAGTTCCCCACTTCCTTGACCCAATCCAGTGCAGGACAGCTTGAAAAAAGCAGCAGTCATTTCCCAAAGCAAACACTCACAGGTCATGAGATTAATACTCATGGAGGAAGAATTCCAGAAACTGAGGATAGTGGCAGATTCCGGTATACGATACTTTATTGTTTTTCTAAGTACTGTTTCAGACTGGGGCAAAACAACTTCAGGGCATTTTCCGCTAAGCATATGTATGAAAATATGGCTTTAATTAGGAAGGCCTAATTTGAGACAGAAAGATACCTACGTTTTTAATGATTTTTTCCTTTCAAAAAATGTTTGTCAGGCATGTCCATCCTACAATCCTCCAGGCCTGGTTTTTAGGGTATTTACTTAGTGCCCGATCACACCACTAAAATCAGGTGCCAATTGCACACCTGCAAATTTACGATTGCACTAGGTTCAGAAATCAATTGGTCCATAAATTGTTGCAACCTGTGGAGGAATGGGGAATAACAGACTACTTGTGCATGTTGTTCTCCATTCCAATATGTGCAAACAGCGCATTTGCACTGTTTGCTCCCAAGATTTGTGCCATGTTTTAGCAGCTACAAATTACAGGAGCAAACACCTATGACTTTTGGCAAGATGGTGATTAGTAGTTGACTGCTGCTGAGTATGGTCGGATGTCTGGCTCCTCCTGTACGTGCAGAATGACGGACTAACCCTCTCTCCTCCCCCCAATTCAGGCTCCTATTGGGTCCCTATATCTGCGGGCTGTATGCGATCGTGACTGGGCTGCAGCCGAGCAGCTGTGTGGAATTGCCCGGCATCGAGGAGGAGGAGCCATTGCTGCACCAGTGCAGGAGCAGGACATTACGGCCGGCAATATCTCCATGCTCACTGGGGTTGGGCTGTCAGCATTGCCCTCTAGCCCCTATTCTCTGAGCTTCGCCACATGTCGCTCTTGACGCAGATGAAGGGAATGCTCCCTCGTGACTGGAGCACTTAGGCGCTGTGAAGCAGAGCTCTCCTGGAGTGACCCGGGAATGGGAGCTGGACACCACTCTCTTCGGAGGTTCGGCTCAGGACTACCAGTGCCGTATTTCGGCGAGGACGCCACGAGTATCGGCAGTGGAAGGCTGATCTGCTAAACTGGTCCTGCCCCCAAAATGCAAGAATGAAAACGTTGTCTTCCTGTTTTCGCCACATTGTCGCAGCTCAGGCATGCAAATCAAGTGGCTGCTGAATAGACTTCTGGCTGCTCACCTTGCTGGATACTTGGTTGCATGTTATCCCACCATTCACGAGAGGATCTCTCTGAAATCAGGGGCAGCAGCTGAGGCTGCAAAGTATATCGAAGTGGATTTTCTCACATTATAGGTATCCTGCGAACTACTGATCTCTTGCAAGCCAGTATGCCTTTCAAGGGGGCACTGAGGAAAGAAGAGTGGCCAGATACAACGAGCACCCATCTTTCACAAAAAGATGGAAAGGAAGAGGCTTCTTCCCGGCAAACAGGCTGATATCACCCATGGCAGCCGTAGTGGACTTAGGGATGATAAAACCTCTTTGCAATCATCATCAGCAGCTAACTATAGTCTGGATCCAGTGGGGGGGCAGCCTGGCTAAGTCCGTCTGAGACTCGGAGCCGGCGGAGAAGATGTCTGGCGCTTCTATCATGCCTGCTTCTGGCCCTACTGTTATGTTATGTTACTGGGCACTTGTAAAGCGCACGGCTACTCCACAGAGTGTCCCGGCGCTGGATGGTACCCTGTCAGGCTCACAGCAAACTTTGGATTCCTTTATCTCTCTGCTCCCTCCCACTGCTCCGGTAGTTTTATATGACTCTCCTGATATCTGGAGCAAGGACATTGATTTACATTATGAGCTAGTAGCACAAGCCCCCACTCCTCCCTTCCCATCAAAACCTGTAGCAGGCACCAAGAAGTCTATTGTCTCGACAGGGACTCCCCCAGCCCAGCAGGGTCTGACTAAGCAATACAATCTGGACGGGACTATCTATCAGTCTACGGCTGGGGAGGGGCAGGCCCATGGTGTACAGTTGACGCAGCCCCATCAGCATTCTCTGCTTTGTGGGTGATGGCCAGGTGGCCTTTTTTCCCTCTCAGACTGGTCCGATAGTGATGAAAAGGAGGATGAGGATCAAACTACAAAATCAGTCCTGAATGCAAAGGATACAGGATCGTATCAGTCGCAAAGTGCTCCCAAGGCAGCTCTCTACGAGCTTCGATCACTCTTCCTCTACATCGTCATCCTCAAGCAGACTGAGTGTGATAGGGAACCTGACAACTGCTCAAGTCGAGGATTTTGTCACAGCTGCTTTTGACCAAGGAATAATCGATCCCGCTCCCTCGCTGAATGGTACAGAGGAGTTATCATGGGATCCAGCTGGGATCGAACTGACATCTACCAACCGCTCTCCACATATCTCGGTGCTCTCCCTTACTACTTCAACTGTTGACCAGCCACTTTCTAGTGATCATGATCAAGGGTTGGACCTCCCTATTTGTTAGGGTCATTGCTGGCAGCATCACTACAAGATGCACAGGATGCCCCCACTCTGGATGTTATTTACCACCTCCTGTTGCAGCAAAGGGAGGACTACTGGAAAGACTTGCTCGCATTGAGGGCCACCCACCTGAAAACTTAAGTTGTCTTACGTAACATGTCAAAAAATATGGATATCATACAATATCGGCTCGGAGCAGTTGAGGCATCTCAAAAGGCCCTCCGAACAGAGGTGGAGAAGAACAGATCAGTGATTGCCCAACATGATACCCAGCTTACTACTCTTTCATCCAGGGTGGAATATCTAGAAAACAAGTCACACAGGAATAACTTATGGGTCTTGGGGGTCCCCAAAAGCATGGAGGGTGACAACCCTAAGGGATTTGTGGTGCGTTTATTACAAGAAGCTTTCCCTACATTAAGTGATTGGGTTTTGGACTGGATGATCCAGAGGCACATCGTTTTCCATTCAAACCCCCCAACAAGACCTCTTGCTTTCCTCAATTCTTATCTACATTGGGAACTTCATCCTTCGCCAAGAGATCTACCGTGCAGCCACTCCTAAAATGCCTGCTAAAGGCTGCGGAGTTGACTTTTTTGTCCACTCTGATTTTTGTCATCAAACGGTGGTGAGGCGCTGGCATCTCCGAAAGCACATTCCGGCACTTCTGAAGCTGGGGGCAACTGTCACTCTTATGGAACGCGCAACTTTGCGGATCCGAATGGAGGACCAGTCTTTCTTTTGTTATGAGGCCTAAAAGGTGCATGAGCTGTTTACAAAGTTGCAGCCAGTTGGCTAAGACTGCTCTGTCTGCTGTTTATGTTTTTCCCATTCAACGAGGTTTCCACTTCTCTGCTAGTATAAGGGTCTCCCCCTGGAATGGGCTTCATTGGCTTTGGACATTGGGGGAGGGGGTGTGGTCTTTTGACAGCTGAATATTCCTTTTGCAGGGTTGGGGAGGAGTAAGAGGGCAAAGAATCTGTCTCTTCCCCTGTGTTTCTTTTTCCTTTTCTCTATGCTCGCACCCTCTTGTTTTTCACTTTCAGGGCCGGTTCTTAATTCTTATTTGTTATTACCCATTCCTTGTCATTTTCTGGGTGGAAGATATATTTCACTGCATTCCAGGGGAGGTCAGACCAGGAGCTGACCTCGGCTAGGAGCCTTAATAGATGGTAACCCTTAGTGGGGGGTTATTAGCCTTTAATTTTATAGGGGATTGCTTGGGGGGGTGGGTTGGTTTGCCATTATGGGAATCAGGGGTGTGGGGTGCTGGGTGCTGGGGGTTTGGGTGGCATTGGTTTGGATTGGTTTTTGAAGACACTGGGAAGCAATGAAACTGTTACTTTGAGAAACATGGCGTGTGGGGTAACAATTGCGTTTACCAGTATCAGTTTCAGGCAATCTTTTTATGTAACATGTCTGCAGCTAATTGTTTGTATGCTGGATAGCTTGTGGAGTTTGAGTTTTAATGTTAGTGGCTGGTGATAGGTGTCCTGGCCAGCAACTGCATATTCCGTCGTTGAACACCAATGCGGTCAAGTCGCCACATAGGTGGAAGTTGATGCGGGAGGAAGTGAACACCCTCAAACCACAAATTATTTGTCTCCAGGAGACACACCTAGCTCATGCAGAAGCTCTTTGTTTAAGGATCTTGGATTGTCCACTTCATGTTTCACTTCTGCGCAGAGAGGTGTTGCATTATTGGCTCAGGATGGTAAATGGGGAGTGCAATGCCAGAGGGTGGATTCGGGAAGCCGATGGCTTTTGGTGACTAACCAGAAAGATCGCTTCTGCTTCACCATCTATGTTGTCTATGGCCCTAATACTGACGATCAAACGACCTTTGATTTTCAGTTGCCTGGGTTTCATCTCTGGGCGCCACTTTTTATTGTCTGCGGCGATTTTAATGTGACTCTATGCCCCAATAGCGACTCTTCTCAGGCTCTGGCCCCTGACCCGGTTCATTCTAGCGGGGTTCTTGGAGGTAAGCATGGACTTATGGAAGCTTTACACCAGCTTATCTCCTCATATTCGTTGGTCGATCTCTGGCGTTTTGAGCGACCGAAGGAACCGGGTTTCACTTTCTATTCAGCTCCTCATAAATCTTTGTCACTGTTAGATATGTTTCTAATAAGTAATACATTGGTTTCAACTTCATAGTTGGCTCTTAATCCAAGGGTCATATTTGACCACAATTCTCTATCCCTGTTCATTGAATCCATTGGGCCTATAAAGGCATCAGGGCCCCAGGGTTGGACATATGAGCGGAAACTGCTATTAGGTGTTAGCTATATCGATGCTATGAAGGTATGTGAGTTCTTGGAGTTCAATATCGGTTGAGCATCATACTCTTATGTCTGGGACACATGTAAGGCCTCAGACCGCAGGAAAACACTTCAGATTGCTGCCGGCCAACAAAAGGCGGCAATGGCGCAGGAGATGGAGGCCAGACGGGCCCTTGGCAGTCTAGAATCCAATTTGGGACGGTGGTCAAAAACTATGGCGCTAGGCAGTTGTCCAGCTTCAAAAACAGCAAAGATATGAGGCGGATCCTCTCTTTCATAAAGGATAGTTCCAGTGCCAACACCATTCTCCAGATCAGGGGTGAGAACGGCGAGCTGGTGGGCGATCCAGCCACTATCAGAGATGTCTTTCGGCAGTTTTATCAAGCTTTCCACCAAGAAGACTGTTCTGCATCCACCGATTACATTCTTAAATTTATTGGGCAGTATCTTTGCCATAAAGTGGCCATACTGAAAGATCAAAGATCGATGCACCTATACCTCTTGGCGAAGTGGAAACTGCTATTGTTTCCCTGGCTAAGGTAAGGTCTCCAGCCCAGATCAGATCGTGCTGGAATTCTATGCCACCTTTTTGCATATTTTGGCTCTGATTCTCAGGGATCTGTTTAACTCTTTTGAAGTTTCTGGTCAGGTTCCTGGGTCTTGGGAAGAGAGCAATATTGTTATGTTTCCAAAAAAGGGAAAGATCCCATGCTTTGTGGGTCATACCGCCCCATCTCTTTAATCAATACAGACTCTAAGATCTACACAGAATTCTCGCTAACCGATTGTCTGCAGTTTTCTCGGGCTTGCTTGATCCAAACCAGCATGGCTTCATTCCGGAACATGACATGACATCTCAGGTCAATACAGCAATCACAGCCCTGGAGACGGCCTCCGTTGGCGGGTCACCAGTGGGCAGGATCCTTCTAGATGCAGAGAAGGCCTTTGATCGAGTCTCCTGGCCCTTCCTTTGGGGGGTCATGGAGACCGTGGCACTAGGCTCTGGTTTTATCTCCAAAATTCAACATTTCTACATCGGGCTGAAAACAAGGATTCGCTGATCAGGCTCCCTCTCAGATCCTATAACCATTTCTCAGGGTACCAGGCAGGGGTGCCCTCTTTCCCTTCAGCTATTTGCATTATAAATAGAGCCCTTCATCCAACTCCTGAGATTGTCTCAGGCGATTCAGACCCTGGGGATACATTGGCTTGAGGCTAAGATTTTTGCGTATGTTGATGATCTGGCTGTTCTAACCCCTATCTCTATCAGCGGTTTAGGGGCAGTGGTGGAAGATGCCCAAACATTCAAGGATGTCTCTGGATATAGGCTTTTCACAGATAAGATGCAGGTCTTGTCCAATGTTACCCCCTCCAGTTTGCATAAAAGATGGGTACAGACGGTCGTTTACTTAGGGGTTACCTTATCAGTTTATATGATTGATATTGTTGGGAATAATTACGGGAAGGTTTATCAACTGCCAACGTTTTTACTAAATGGAACCTTCTCCATCTAGGTTTGATAGGATACTGTAATCTCATCTAAATGATCATCCTTCTTTAGTACCATTATCTGATTTGTTGTATTTCACTAGTTCTCCCGGTGTTTTTTTTTAACAGGATTGAAGCTTTATGGCAGAGGTTTATCTGGTGTTATAGGAAACCTTGCGGTAAGATTCAGTTTCTTTAACCACCAAAAGAGTAGGGTGGGATTTTGCTTCCGGTCCTGCAGTTGTATTATCTTGCCTCATTTTTTCTCACAACTCCGCTTGGCTCTGGGGTGGGGGATGAGGACACAAGGGCATATGTTTACCAACTTCCTGCCGCTGGGGGGACCAATTGTTCCATGCGATGATATTGTGGATACAATGTATCTCAGCGGACCCGATTTAAGACCCTAAAGGTTTTTCCTCTTATTTCATATTCTCTAAAACAAATATTCTCTTATCTTATTCCACTTAATCAGCTAACTTATCTGGGATATAATCCCAACTTACCCTCCTGTGTGCATGACTGCTTTTATGAGAACTGGGAGAGGACAAAACTTATCACCCTGGGTCAACTATTTGAGGGTGGAGTTCTTCTTTCTTTTGAGAATCTGCAGCAGCAGTTCTCTCTTCCCCATACTTGTTTTTAACAGGTACCTGCAAGTTCGACACTTTATATCCAGTCTTAATGTAGATGAGATCTGGTGCTTGGATAATCCTTTACTAGAGCTACTAGCAAAAGCTCCAACAAAGAGAAATATTGGTCTATAAGCAAGTCTATCAGTACTTTAGGGACCACATGGAGGATCCATTCTGGGGCAGGGCTAATAAATGGAGCCAACTTCTTAATACAGAGGTAACTGCTGGTGATCTGAGGAGCAGTAATATCCTGAAGCAGTCGGCTCTCAACTTGTCACATATTAAGGTGCATAATTTTAAATGCATTGATGGCTTTTATTATACCCCACACCGCCTCTATGTCATGAAGCTTCGGGCGATCGATTGATGCTTCCGTTGTTGCCTCGAGGGAGGCTAATGCGATCCATATCTTTGCCTCTTGTCCTACTCTGCATCTATACTGGGACTTCGTTTTAGGTAAGATGTACAGTATCTCAAATCTCTGGGTGGTGATGGATCTGAAATTGATTATCATGGGACACTCTCCAGCTATTCCTCCACATTTAGTGGGTTTATATTATTTTTCTATCTCTCTGGCCAGACTTGTGTTGGCACAGTTCTAGCTCTCTAGTGAGACCCTTGATCCTTGGAGTTGGTGGTGTGAATTCCTAAATATCAGTATGTTGGAGATGATACTAGTAGAGAATGCACCACGGAAATGGAGGTTTAGGCGTAAATGAGATCCAATTCAGCTTTTGATGACGGATTCACTTGCTGGCCCGGACACACTAGTTTAGTCCTATAAATTTGGTTCCTCACCACGTTGCTTCCCTCTACACTGTAGAATATATTCTTTATCTTGTTGATGACCATTCTGGCTGCTTCCCATACAATGCTTTTTGCTTTAGTATTGCTTTCAATTCATGTCACGATTTGTTATTTATTCCGTTCCCCGATGTTGGTGTATATTTCTTATAACTTCAATAAAATAAAATAAAAAACACCTATGATTTCAGCGGCCACTTTGATCCTTTTTTTAATTGTAACTGGGGTTTTCAGCCCAAAATGGAATTTGTAAACCCAATCATGATCAAAGCCCTGCAATGTAAATGAGTGGCATTAAAAGGGTGCCCTGGACCCCAATGTAATTCCTTGGTTTGGCCTAAAATCAGCCACTACTTAGGGTTCAGCGGACCACTCACGACCCTGGGTCCTGGTGCTTCAGCACCTGCTGCACTTTTGATAGCCAGGCCCTTAATGTACATGATTCCCATTTGGATTTTTTATATATAAATTTACCTTGTATGGACATCATAAACTACTCTCATGAAATTGGCCCTCGAAGACTACAGTTGTGTTTTTTACGTTTGTGTTTCATTCACAGTTATCACAGTGCCATGCCAGGCATTTTTGGGAACTATGGGATGCTATCGTCTTCACCTTGGAGGATCTCACTGTATGTCCTCGTGTCACTATTTCAATGTTTTTTGTCATGTCATTGAGCTCCTGTGCTGGATTGTATACATGCTTGGACCATATTGCGCAATGGGCAGTAGGACCAGATCATGGGTAAGTAGTAATTAAAGATATTCCTGGAGTAAAATTGATTCTAATGGGTTACTCCCACGCATGGAATTGACTTTGGTAGTAAACCCATTACCTTCAGCCTTCCACCTTACCTGAAAAAATACTATTGTAAAAAGATGCAATTCACCACCCAAGATACGGTCAGCTCTGAGAAGGTCTCATATTGGGTAAACCACAGCTTCGATTAAAAGATGATTATAAAGCTTATCTTACAGTTACAAGGCCACCTTACCTTCCTCCAATAGATGAGATATGTAGTAGCGTTTTTCAGGGACTTATATTTTTTTACATTTTGAGTCTCAAATTGCTAAATAATGTAGCAGTATTCTGCCAGGGGTAGAATCAAAGTTGGGGTATCTGCTAAGCGCTAATTTTAAGAACAGTAAGGTTCTACCTTTCGGAGAGATTTTATTTTATTTTAAACATTGCGTTTTCCACTAAGCTAGTAAAAGGTTATCCGTGAGTAGATTTTCACCCAGACAAGTCTCCAAGACCTCTCGCTGCTGTTTGTGGTTTTAAACTGGGGTTTCAATTGGAGAAATGCCCTCTATTTAGTTTCGGGGCGAGCTGCTTTATTGTCCATTAGAAAAGCACAACCTCTTTTGTTCCCGTCGTCAGTTTTTTTTGCAAAGGCAGCTAATGCTGGTTTCCAAACATCTGGTTACATTGTTTTCCATGTCACTCATAACTTGCAATACCTTTAATTTAGTTGTGTGTCATCAGCAAGTTGCTAAATCAAACAATATGTGTGTTCAAATAGATCTCTCTGTAGTAAACATGGTTTGAACATTACCACCGAAAATTAGCACATGACTAAGACTGTGATTGGTCCTTTAATTTTGCTTCTGCTATTTTGATTTTGTTTTCTATTTTGCAAGGACAGCGTCATGAATCATGTATTGTAATACATTAAGGCTTGCTAATATTTACCATAATCAACAACAGACTACTTCGAAAATACACCTTTAGTCAACCACATAAGTTTCCTCATGAGTCATAGGAAAGAAGATGTAACTAGAGGCAGTGGCATAGTTAGCCCTTTGGCCGCGCGTGGTGGTCCCTGAGTTTGCCGCCCTGCGGCAGCTAGAGTAAAGAGCGGGGGTGGGGTGCTGGCGAGATCTCCGTTTCATTTGTTGCCTTGCGGCGGCCTATTGAAGAGCGGGGGTAGGGGTAGTGCCCGCCACGAGATTGCAGGTAAGAACGGTGGGAGGCCGCTGCCACCCCCAAAACTCTTGCCGCCCGGGGCGGACCGCCCCCCGCCCTCCCCCTTTGCTACACCACTGACTAGAGGTGCTGTATTCCTTCACTGGTAGGGGTTTGAAAAACGACCTTGTAGGAAGTGTTTTGTGCATGTGTTGAACTAGCATTGCTAACTAGGTCATCGCTTGTTGGATAGCAAGGGTGTGACCCTGAGAACGTAGCACATGAAGTTCTTATAGAGGCACAAGATGTTCACCTGGTGCCATTAGTCAGGCATAAAGGAATATTCAAGTGTTGTGAACGGAGTAAGGGCATGAGCTGCTGCACACAAAAGACAGGACATGTTAGTTGCTACAAACAAAGGCAAAGCCAATACATCTCGCCTTTTGACCTATTGGCTTTGTTTTTTTTTTTTTGCTACTGCGGAGCATCGATGCTGCATCAGCAAAGATGGCAAGATGGCCAATCGAACAGGAGCACTCTCTGTGAGCGCCTGAGGGCTGGGATCACTATTGGTGTAAATCCCCTGCATGCCCTGGCCATCCACCCTCCGAAAACACGAGAATTAAACAAGGAAAATTGTGTGCCTCATCGATTGTGGCTGATAGCAAGTATAAAAAATAGAAACTCGCTCTAAGCAAATACTATAGTTAATGGATGAACCACACATTGTTTAGTAATGATCAGATCACATCTCTTTACATCCAAAGCACCCGCCTGACAGCATCTGATGGCCCTTCCCCCACCCTGTCTCACCTGACTTTATCTGCTGCCGACAGGATCCCATTAGCGTCAAAGAGCCTGAACCCCCCATACGTTAGGAACCGACGCATTGCATCATATCCCCTCATGTCATGAACATAATTCACAGTAATCTGTCTCATCCCAACAGGGTCTTGACTCAAGATCAGCTAAGATGAACGTCCCTTATCCTCATGACACTGCACTAGAGATATGGCCCCAACACATGGAGCAACTAATCAAATTTTAAACACAACCTACCCAAACAACTTCCGGAAAAACTAATAGCCGATACCTATTACAGCTCAAGCAACGGCAATAAGAAAACTGACTTCATCTTCTACTCCAAACGACCGGCAAAATGGAGAAACATCTTGCTTCTCCACCTTCAAACAATCAAAATTCCCTATGGAACTAAACTCACCACTGCCCCCTCCCAGAGCTTTAAAGAAGAAATCTTCATATCCATGTTCATGACGGGGAACATACTAATTCAAGCGACAGACCACCACCTCACCATCTTTCACCGACACGTCTCATCACTTTTCACTTTTCTTACACATGATGACTCATCCCCCAATCACCCTCTCCCCTCTACCCCTATCACCTGCCCCCCTCTGCGCTGGGCCATTGACCAAGAACACCTCCTGGTCTCTACTGCCACACTATGTACCACTGCTACCCCCGACATATGCCTCAGTGAAGAAAGCACTAGTCCGATCTCCACTGCACCCACCCTAGGTAATGCCCACAACTCAACACAGACCACTGACGCTCACATTAGCCTCGATAGCGCGAGCCCCAATGCAAGATGTTTATCCACTGAACCTCTCACAAACACAACCCTGATGCCCAATGTAGATCCCACCCAGCCCATACAAACTCTCTACTTTCGCTAACTTGATGGTACTAATTTACCCTTTATTGAAGATCACCTGCCTTCGATTAACACTAGACTCAGCACCTATCCACCCACATACAGAGCGGGAAGCCTCCCAGATATCCTTACCATGTTCCTGAGAAGAATAGAACAAAAACTTGATTCTCTAGTGATAGACATGTCCCACATAAAAAACAACCTCGCGATCCAGGCCATGTTAACTCACAATCCGAAATTAGAGAAATGGACTCCCCACAAAGAACCTCCAAGTCTCAGACAGCCCACCTGCTGGACCTCCATTCCCATGAACTGACTGTCCCACAGTCCCTACCAAGCCTTCAACCCCCTATCTCCTGCAGAAGCAGTGCTCCTCTGCGATTCATACACCTCAAAAGCCCAGCAAATGGAACACAAGACTATCCAGAATCCCAGTTATCACTAGCACAAATAGACTCCCCCGAGTGATCATATCGCCTAGACCATCCTCTCAATACACTACAATTCAGACAATACACTCCACAAATAATAATCACAGCTCCCTAACTTGCATGCTCCTTAACGGCAGATCAGAAGTTAAACACGCTACTTATATAGTGGAAATGATGCTTGCAGAAGGAATGGACATTGTGTTCCTTACGGAAACCTGGATTAACGATCACTTAACACCTATAATTGACCTGCTCACACCACCGGGTTACTCCATCATCAGACATGACAGACCAGGTCGAATAGGTGGCGGGCTAGCGATCATCCACAAAGAAAATACCCAGCTTAACACCCTAGAGACCATGAACTACTCAACCTTCGAGAACCTTGGAGTCGAACTCACAACTAAAGGCACCATGCCTACCAAACTCCACACCATCTATCACCCCCCTGGTGATCGCATACTCTTCATAGATGAGCTTACCGACCTAATAACACGGTTCTCCCTAACTGACAACAATTACATGTTCCTAGGCGATTTCAACCTGCACTGGAATGACACTGAAGATGCCACAGTCTGTAACCTAACAAACCTTCTTGAAATAAATGGCCTCAAGAAACTCTTCAACAAACAATCCCACAATAAAGGTCCTACTCTAGATGCAATTATTACCAGAAGTAAAGCAACCCGGAACACAGTGATCGGCCGTGAGGGGTCCCGGCTTACACGCCTTAGGTCACAAACATTTCTTGTCCATTACTCTTGGACTATATCATAACGTGCCGGAGGTTTCTTTTTTACGGCCTATTGGTACCCCTAGAGTCAGCCATATCTGTTTAGCCCAGCCGGGTTGGAATTATCACCGGCTGAGTGATGACCAAGACTACTATCCTATGTATACAGCCCTGAGGAAGTCGCAGAATTACTTTCTTAATGCGACGAAACACGTGTCGGCTGGTTTTCTTCTGTTCGTTGGCTCTAAGCTTAAGAAAAATTAAAAGACTGAACATTATCCAACTCATCTGAAGATATTTCTTTCAAAATTGTGGCTACTTTACCATAGTTTTTGTATTTACCTACATACTGTTTGTTTATTATTATGTGTGCCTAGGTTTTTGCTTTAATTGTTATTGTGAGGGCGTTACCCACACGGAATTGAGGGGTTATAGGGTTTATCCCTCACCTAGTTGCACCATACTGATTTTTTTGTTTCTATCCAAATACTCGCGTTAATTAGCAGAGCGCCATAAATGTTCCCTGACTACTAAAAACCTTTCTCTAAGTATTACCAGAAGTAAGCTTGTCTCACTATGCTCCATCATGCCCATCGACTGGTCGGATCACCATCTACTACTGTTCAGTCTCACAGCCTAACCCATATCCAACCCAGCCCCATCCAACAAACATACGCACTGAGCAAGGAACATCAAGCACATCCCAATAACTGAGCTGGAATCCAAGATCGGAGCCCAACTAGAGTCGCAACTCTCCTTCACATCGTAGATGACCTCACCGCCCACTATAGCTCAGCGATGACAAATATTCTTGACCAAATTCCACTGCTCAAACTAAAGCAATCTAAAACAATCCAATCTAGATCCTGGTACGAAGTTTATCTTAACAAAGAGAGGAGACAACTAAGACAGACTGAAAGATTATGGAGACAGAACCCCTCACCGGCACACCTCTCACTCCTAAGATCCCAATAGCTATCCTACAAAAAAGACATATTTATGGAAAAAGCCACTTTCTTTCGCAACCAACTCGACCACTAGAAGAATCGACCTAAAGAGCTGTTCAGCATTATCAAACAACAGACTACCCTTGCACCCAAACACAAAATAACAGCCACCAATGAACACTGTGAAGAAATAGCTAACTTCTTCATTGACAATGTTGCAAAATTGAACAATCTCTTATCCAAGACACGAATCTGTCAGCCCAGACCACCTGCCCCATTAACACCCAGGCCTCCACGGTATCCTCCCCTCAAGACCGAACTAAGGGCCAAAGTGCCCTTATAAAAACCAAAGACAATGATGATCACCTACTACTGAAAAACAATGCTAAGTGGACAGACTTCAAACCTATGACAGAAGGAGAAGTCTCCAATATAATGACGAACATGAAGCCCACATCCCACACTGCCGATCCCCTCCACCCTAGTACAGAACCTAAAATATATCATCTCCCCTTTTTGTACCACAATCATTAACGCCTCTCTTTCTTCAGGCCATGTACCCGACTCACTCCAACTAGGCCAAGTCACACCCATTCTCAAAAAAACTGGGGCAGACCCCAACAGCCTCAGTGACCTCAGACCTATCACCAACCTTCCTTTCCTAGCCAAAACGATGGAGAAGTGCGTCCTGCTACAACTCAAACAACACACAGAAGAATTCAACCTACCCGACACTTTACAGTCATGATTCAGAAAAGGCTGCAGCACTGAAATTGCTATGCTCAATATAAAAGATGACATTCACAGATCCTTAGATGAAGGTGACTCTTGCCTCCAAATCTTACTAGATCTATCTGCAGCATTTGATTTGTAAATCACCCAGCTTTACTCGACACACTCAAGAACCGCACTTGTATTAATGGCACAGTCCTAAGATGGTTCATATCCTATTTTCAGCACTGCTCGCAACAAATAAAAATCAACAGCTGTTTCTCGAAGCCTTCACCAGTTCTGCAAGGTGTACCTCAAGGCTCAACCCTCTCTTCTGCCCTCTTTAATCTCTACATGGAACCCCTTTCAACTATTCTGAACTAATCAGCGGTCAAATATCACTTATACGCCGACAACACCCAAATCTACTACAAAATTAAATCTTCCAATGACATCGAGCATCTGAATGCCACACTAATTAAGATACAAACCTGGCTTAACAACAACCACCTAAAGCTCAACCCCATCAAAACTGAACTGCTCCTCCTCGTCCCAAAAAACAAACCTATACCGATTCAAGAATGGTGCAATAACCTGGAGGCCCTAAACTGTTCTCTCTCTCTCTTTCAAACTCTATAAAGTCCTTGGGTATCACCCTGGGCAAAAACTTGTCAATGAAGGAGCACATCAACAACTCAGCCAAGGGAGCGCTCTACACTCTTAAACATCTCAAGATACCCAAACTGTTAGTTCCCCCTGATGAGCTTGACATTAGTGCAATCACTAGTCCTATCGAATGTTGACTATGGTAAGGCAATCTTCACAGGAACTACAAAAAGACACCTTGCCCCCTAAGAGCAGTCCTCGATGTGACTGCCAGCCTACTCACAGGAATTAAATGGTTTGATCACACCTCACCTGCCCTCATGAGTCTCAATTGGCTTCCCATTGAAGGAAGATGCATCTTCAAGACAGCTTGTATCACTCACAAAGCCCTTCATACTAAAAACCCCAAATGCCTAGAAACCAAACTTTTGAGAGCAGGAAGAACCAGGTTCTGTGAAGCTCCAACACTCTTCTTCTCATTCTTCCTAATCTGAAGAAGAAATCCTATAGGGCGCGCTTTTTCTCTGGAAATGCTCCAAGGATCTGGAATTCGCTCCCCAAAGATCTTTGTTGCAACCCCTCCTTCTCCTACTTCAAACGGGACGTCAAATTTCTACTGCTCAACAAATACTTCAACACGTACACTAACTGATCTACAGTTCTCAAAGACCCTACCATCATCAACAAGATCAGTCGAGACGGTCGTCAAACCCTTTCAGCCTCTCGTCTGTTGCATCGCCATTACCTGAATGCTGTACTGTTATATACTTCTACTGACTTTGTTGCTAATACTTAAATGATGTATGGTTTCTACACTTTCTATGACTTTTTCGACACTTATGAATCCCCTCATGTAATTCAAGTAAACGTATACTGATAACATGTAAAGTGCTCTGATACCTTCACTTCTAGCTAGTGCTTAATAAAACTCAAATAAATGGAAAAAAGGCACGCTAACTAAGCAACCAGTGGTGTAAAAGTTACACTGTAAAACTGAATTTGTTTCTGGGTGCATAGGGATGGATGGAATATAGAGAGCAACGTAGCCTCAATTTGGCTTTTACAGGACATGAGTGACGGAGAAATGGGACAAGTACATAAGGATAAAACTATAATTAACATAGTTACACAGTTAAATAGCTGAGACGGAAGAGTAAATATAATTCACACTGGTTACAGGGGTGGGTGGTTCAGGAATCAGCGACTGAGTCAAGAGAGCATAAGCAAAACCTAAAACATTCTAGAGAGGCATCATTTGAAAAAGTAACATATACTACGCAGCACAAGAGAGAGGTAACATTGGGCAGGAAATATGAGGGGGGGAAGGAATGCTCAAACACAGGAAATTAAGGCAGGTGGATTTTGAGTTTTGATTTCAACTGCATCATTGCATGGTAGTGGCAGCTTTGTCTGGGATATCTGTTATAGAGGCTGTTAAAGAGGAAGTTTGTTACAAGTGAGAATCACTGATCACCTTTTTATTTACATCTAGCAATGTGGGTGACTAGGGGGTAATCGTCTGTTGACCTCAAGTTGCATGCAGGGGGTTTTATGGTATAACGTTATCTTGCTGTACCTTCAGCGCATTTATATGCAAGTCAAATAATCTTGAGTGTGATTGTCTCGTTTATTGGGAGGCAGTGCAGGCTGCATATACAAACTGCTACTCATTCGTGTTATTTCAATCCAAAAGTCTGTTTCCTTGCCACATTTGCACTTTCTGGACTCTTTTCATTTGATAGGCCAGTAGCTGTGGGACACAGCATTCTCATAGTCAAGTCTAGGGTTGGTAGAGGCCAACCACGGGATCGTGTTGAGAGAGGAGGAAATTGGAGGGTTTTTCTTGCAAGTTTGATGTGGTGGAATGAGATTCTAACCGCTGCTCCAGCATACAAGTTCATGGTGAGCTCAGGGTCCCAAAGCAGTCCAGGTTTCATGCTTTAGTTTTGAAAGGGACATGTTCATCACAACAGTTGGCTGGGGGCACTTTGTGTGCGTTCATCGAGGAATAATACAAACCAAAGGGTTTCCAAGTTTCAGGTGTTGACCACCATTTGTCGAATAGTATGTTGTGGTCTATAGTGTTGAATGAAGCTGAGGTCAAGTAGAATCTGCATGCTAAATGGTCTATCATTCCCTAAATAGAGAAGCACCAGTGCAGTTTCTGAATCAGACTCGGGAACCAATGCAGGGCTCATCCATGCATTCATTGTATTGTATTGTATTGTATGGGATTTATAAAGCGCCGGAATCACCCCCGAAGGGAGACAGAGGAGACAAAAGACCGGTCAGCCCTCTGACTCATGACTCTCACAAGCAGCAGTTTATGCAAGTCCTGTTCAGATATTCACAAACAATCACAGACAGGTAGACTACATTTTGACTGACAGTCTGCAGACCCCACAACACAACCCTCTCGACCTGCCATGATGGAACAAGTACAACTTGGTGAAAACAGTGAAACTATTATGAAAACTGTCAATATCAGATAGGGATTAATCATTACTGCCTTGAAAAAGTCACAGACCTACGAGGTAATGCGGAGCGAAACACGTGTCGGCTGCCTCTGAAAAGAATAACATCTCTGTCTCTGGGAGCAAGCGCAAACAACTTCGAGATGAACATGAGAAGATGAACAATAAATGCGCTTCCACATTTGGGTCTATCTGCTTTCTTATGCGGCTGCCCTCCCTGATGTTAAAGAGCCATGAATCTGGGAAAATGCTGGGTAAATCCAAGTGTTTCCACAAAACGAAAGTTGCTCATATACCGAGTACTGCGTGACTTGACCAGCTTTTGCAAATGGGGGCAACTGACTTTAAATTCACCTTTACGTTGTAGAGGAAGACCGGTAATGACACAGCTCACCTACTAGCGCAGGTTCTGAATATGAAAACAAAGAGATTTTGAACATAAAGCTATGTCTGGAAAATTGCCAGGTATTTCACCCTTTCCTTATTTTTGCTCCATGGCGCTATCAGAAATTCTTTTGTTAGTAGAAGCGGTTTTGTAGCTTTATTTCTTCAGAGAACTCTTTCGTTGCCTTAGTGAGTGGAATCGTTATTAAGCAGTCCTATACTACCCCCCAGTGGTCGAGGGAGCACACTCCAGCGCCTCCTGCTAATCCTAACTCTCCTTTTTGGGGTGTAAACTGCAGTTACGAAGAAAACCAGGAGACTGAATCACTTTTAGAAGACCGAGAATGTACAGAGAAAATCACACAGCAAAGAAATAATTAATGTTTTCTTTGAAAGTTAATCCCCACAACAGCATCTGCAGGAGCGCACAAAATATATTTAGTGTGTTTCAAGTTTGGATACTATGCCCAGCTAAACAAATGCAGACATACACTTTGCAACAACAAAAAAAGTCCCTTTAAATTAGAAGTGCGTTTATGTTCAAAACTTCCATCTCCATATGTGTATTAGAACTTTAGAGATAACATGTGCTCCACCCAACACGAATCTGCATCTCTGCTGTGGGTTATTAACCAACTGAACTATCTCACCACTGAACTGCACATGAAAACTGCCACCCTCCCATAGGCACATTCCAGGTGCCATCTCAACCACCTTTTAACCTGTTACATATAGCTTATGTCCTTGCTGTTTTAGATTAATGTTCCTTTTTCACTTTTTTCTGCCCCTTTTTTCGAGCTCTGTTTCATTGGCTTCATGTCTTGCCGTTCATTCCTTTCCTATTTTTTGCCCATATCTTTCCTTTGTATTATTTCTTTGCTGTTCGCCCTTCGGGTTTTCCCTCCCTTTTCCTTTCTTGCTCTGTCTCCCTTCCCATTTCGTATCTGTCAGCATCTTTTCTTGAAAGCAGTAGAATAGCATTTTGTTTAGGGGTATTACTGTGGCATGGCTTTACGTTGTGTGACTGTTTAGTTTTATGAGAGAGTATGCGAGGATGGGTAAATGTAATAACATATTGTGGGTCAAGTGTAAGGGAATCCAGGGTTTTCCTTGTTCCCTCTATTTGCTTGCCCTTAAAGTCTGGTAGTTTACCTCTGAAGTGCCTGCAGCCTGATGAACAGAACTAGCTACAAGTGCTCTGTTTAAAGAATATGTCTTTTTATTTCTAAATTGCCATATCTGACAGTTTGTCTGCATATCCCCTGCGCAATGCAGAGAGCAGAGATATGGAAAAAAGACTGAAAGATATTTTTGCCCCACTTATTTTTAAACAATAAGACAGGACTTATTTCCTGCTGCATACAATGTAATGGGTCACTTAATTTGTAAATTGTGATTGTAAAGTGCTGTTACATCCACAATTGGAATGAAAAGACTTGGGGTGAAATTATATTCGAGTTACAAAATACTCTTACAGTAGTTACAAGATATGAAATGCATCGTGTCGGAGTTCAGTTGCAGTGCCTTCAAATGATATAAATATTACTGTCAGGAATCACACTCGTCTCACACCTAGAACACAGACAAGCAAGACAAGGATTCCTGAAAGAGCACCACTTGGCTGAAATAAAGGGAAGTGAAAAGCGTCTGAATTTTATTAGGTTTGTGTAGACCTCAAAACTAATGTCTGATTGGTTTACCATTTAAAGTATAAGCATTTCAAGAAAGTAATCTGACTGGAACAGAAAATTTAAAAAAAGTTTTCCTGATTAATGCATGGAGGAATTTCAGAATTCCTGTCGAAGACCATACAAAGAGTTGTTGTCTGCCCTGCCCGAAGTTCTTCAAATAGAATTTTGCTCTTGGGCCCGTGGCACCAGTTTCTTGCAAGCTCACTGAGTTAAAGGGTTCAAGGTGCTGCCAGAATGGAATGCTTGCAGCTGTGGATATTGGCTCCTGAAGCTCAAGGGTGCAAATGATACAGACAGATGTTTCCAGCCTGGACGAATTGCAGAATACCAGTTAGTACTGGCCATTTCTTGTGGATTTGGAAAATTAGTTGGAGGGACTTCCTTACATCTAGAAAAGTGGCTAGAATCTAAAAAATTTGGAAGTCTGAGGACTTTTCTTCAAACAGAGCTTCTGGACAAAGTTTGGACCATGCGCAAATTTACCCTGCAAAGGATACAACCGAATTAATTTAACTTTATTGTTTTTGCCACTCCGAGCTTCTTGGCACAAAGATCATGAATACAACCAAACTACCCAATCAGTGTATCAGAGCTTGTTGGACAGAACCTTCAAATTTGCCCAGCTGGAAACATTTCTCTCCCGATACATTTCTAAGTCCCAAGATAAAATCCTTCAGCCTGACCAACTACAAACTTTCATTGACCATATTCCTTTGCAGGTCAGCGGTAGAAGGTACTTCAGGGCAGATCCACCGCATAGATGACACTTTGTAATTTTTTCTAAATGTTTTGCATATCCCATAAAATATTAGCAAGTGCCATCTATTTTAAACATGCCACTCGCAGTCTTCTACCTCTTGTTTTATTTACCCCTCAAAGATAGGGAACTTTCATCTCTGAATGGTTAAAAAAACATGAAACTGCCACTGCGTCATGTCAAACATGCACACAAACATCATCACGCCGGGGCGGACACATCAATAACCATTATTTTTCTTTAGACTGATGCTGAACAGCAACAGCAGAAAGTATTGGCAACTCCAAAAACCCAATACTGATTGGATTTGTCAAGGCTTGTTGTTTCCTGCAGTCCGCCAAATTGGATGTTTACGGTACCAGGGTAACAGTGTCACCTCTATAAATGGTTAATGATGCGAGCAACAGCTTCTTAACTTCTGTAAAACTGGCAAGTGTGACATTGTAGCCAATGTGTAGGAATTGTCATAACTTTTGATCAATTTTATCAAGAAACAAATGTAAAACAAATCTGGAAATTATTGAGCACATGATGAATTATGTGCGGGACATGGCAAAAACCATACCACGCAAGCAGTTTCACTGCAAAACTTGAAATCCAAGCAAACCGTAAAATGTGTGGAAAGTGCACATTTGTACAGTCGCTCACAGAATCAAAATGGCCCCCAAGTTCACTTGGTGTAGATAAAAAATATGCCATAATTCCCTACTGCTGCATTCTCAGTTTGCGTTTGACTTTACAAACTGGCGATAACATGCATTTAAAATTGATGTATCAAATTATTTATGAACTATAAAATCTCTGTTCAAAAAGGTCAAGAGATCCCTTTTCCTGGAATAAATTGCCATAATCTAAAGTTCTAAACATCGTCCCAGACCCACTCCCATCTGTTAAAGCACCAAGAAGCCGCTGCTCACTTTGTACGATAAATCGCTGTCCTCGGAGTCCCTGGCTCTCAGGGACAGATGTCCTTGTTTGTCATTAAAGGGAGGGAAAAAATGCTCTCAACCTGCAGCCCGAGCTGCCCGGCCACTGCGCATTTGCTTCACTCCTGATTGCTGAGTTTATTTTCAGTTCAGAGTCGCATTTCCTTGGCCTCGCCGTGACCTCTACATAAAAAGAGAATGTATACATCAAACTGTAAACTGATGTCAAATTTTAGATTAATATCAGGACACAGGAACTCTGAATGCTGTGTTGTAATTAGTTTCACAGGTGGTCTGTAGTTTAGGCACATTTTTTCGTACTCTGGTTGACGCACATTCGAAGCTAATGTCCTGAGGCGGAAGAAAGGGCATTCTAATGACTGGGTTAATCCCTTGCAAGGCGGGTTTTTATGTAACAATGGATCCGAACTGGCCCTCGGCGCGCACAGGCTTGGTCTTACGCTCGAAAAAAACTAGCATTTAACGAAAGAAAGAGCTTCACACGAGAGGCGTCGTGAAGGGGATTAGGTTCAGCGAGCTGAGTGGCTACTTCATTATCGTGAAACAATGGTTAATCAAGTTGGCAGTGAACTGGGCCCCCAGTCCCGCGCGCGCGCGAGGCGCTGCTTGATCCGGGTTCTTCAAGGCTGCGCAGCTCGAGCACATCAACCTGAACTTCCCGCTCCACCCATAAGCTTTTCTCTTTGCAGCAAAAGACGATTAGCAAGAAGAACTGGAATATAGTAATCTACACTGCAGAACATTCCAGAGAAAATGAAAGGAGACACGTGGGGGAGTGGGGTGGTAGTTCACAGAAGACTGCAACCAGTTTGAAGTATCCTTTCAATTTATTCATACGCAAGCAGTGCAAAAGTAACTTGTCATGACAAAGGGTGCTTCATCGATGAAGGGTCCACTTAAATCAGTTGCAGGAGAGATTAATTTAAATGTGAATAAGAGACGGCATCTACAGAGAGACTTTCATTAAGGATGTTGTTTGAAAATTAATCACAGAAAATGTAAGTTTTACTGAAGTCTGACGTGAACTTTTCTTCCTCATCCTGCAGGCTCAGTGGTAAATCGTAGCACATATAAGAACGCAGGTATACCCTACAGAAAGAAGAGTAAAGTGCCTACATTCTAGCTACATTTTTACAGTTGGACATATTTCAAAACATTTAATTAGGATAGAGAAGCTTGTGTAATAAATTAACAGCTAGGGGCCTTATTTATGAGAAGTGACGCATCGCTGCGTGAAAACAGCGATGCGTCACGTTTCAGTGCGTCCTCCTTACAACATGATGGATACGTTATATTTACTGTATGACGCATCATGTCACAAGGAGTTACAGATACGTCAGTATTTCTGTTGTATCTATAGGCGCAAAAGTGACGCATTGCTGGAGTGTGTCTGAAAACAAGCCTGCGTCAGTCTTATGCCTGCTGTGAGGCAGGCGTAAGATATTGACGCATTGGCGTCCTAGAAGTGGCGCCCTGAAATCTCATAGATTTCAATGCGTCACTTCTACGAGGCTTTTTGCGGGGGAACGCCCACCCTGCATACATTATCCCTGGCGCAGGTATAATGTGGCGCAGGGGTTTACAAAGTGACGCATCTGCCTAGATGCGTCACTTTGTAAATAGGGTGCAACATGGCGCAGTTTTTTACCCCGCTGGTGCGTCACAAAAAGTGACGACCAGCGGCGTAAAAGTGCGCCAAGGCCCCATAAATAAGGCCCTTGGTATTCCTTTTAACTATCGCAGGCTCTAGTGGCCCTCAGGTAACCTAGGGTTTCTGCTTTACAACTACAGATCTTCCATTATGGAGCAAAGACACCTTGAAGTGGTGCAGCAAAAGCACCACGTACTCTCCTGTAAGAGACTACGGCCCAGAAGTACAAAAAACTGGTTGCATATTACTGACTGCAAATTACGACCAGTAAAACATTTTACAAACCAAACTTTCTACTAATAGGTGGGTTTGTAAAATTCCAAATCCTAGCGGGTCGCAATCTGTCCTACCTCATGAATATTAATGAGGTAGATTGTAAATTGAGAATCATTACAATTTGTTGCCATCACAGGGATGATGGACTGCAGGGTTTAGCATGTCTGTGATCGTTTCTAAATAAAGCAAACATTTTTTTGCATGCAGCTAGTTTTAACTTAAGGAAATGGGGCTCCGTTTAAAATTAACACAATCTCTTTGTTTTTTAAGAGTAAGAAGTGGTCCATCCATTACCCAATAAAATCATTTATTAATTCACTAAGGGGAAGGGAACCCAACGGGGTCTCTTTGGCAAATGTGTTACCACAACGTGTCAATGTTTTGTGACCACATTTCGGTCACAAAATATTGATACATAGCAAACCAATTTGGTATTTGGAAGTGATGTCTTCCAAATACCCCTTCCAAATACTATATCGGTATCCACTCACAGTCCCATGTTAGGAGTAAAAAAAACTTTTCCTACTCCTAAAATAGGATCAGTAATTCTGAAAATGAATTTTTATACTTTAAAACACTGAGTCGGACCATTTGATTTTGATTTTAATTTATAGAGCGGGACGCCTGCCCGAAGGCGTCTTGGCGCTATACATCTGCTACGGATCCTCAATACCAGGTCGTATTAGAATTGTTAATTTTTTTTTAGAAGGCAGAGGTGAAAAGTTATTGTTTTAAGCTGTTTGCGAAAATTCTGCAAGTTAGATCAGCCTCTCAACTGCTCAGGCATTGAATTCCAAAGCTTCAAGGTGTGATGTACAAAGCCTCTGCCGCCCCAGGAGTCTCTGTGAATTCTAGGTAATGCCCCTTATCTTTGAGGCTGCAGAACGCAGGTCCTTCCTAGGTGAATACCAAGAATTTTTTTTCCTCAAATTTTCAGGACCTGTCAAATATAGAGCTTTATGGGTAGTGCAGAGCGCCTGAAACGCTTCCCTTTTCTTAACAGGAAGCCAGTGAAGATCAATCAAAGTGGTCAAGGCTGAATCATACCTCTTGAAATTGCAAAGCAGCAGAGCAGCTGCATTCTGAATTCTCTGTAACTTTTGCAACAGCCCCTGCTGCATGGCCAAATAAAGGGCATTGCAATAGGCTAGTCTCGAAAAAACCAACAAGATAATAACAGTCTTCCTGAGATCATATGGAATAAAGGGAAGGATTTTCTTTAAGATTTTTTACACAAAGAAGGATGATGACATAAGCTAAATAGTCTGATCTAAAAAAGTAAGTTTTCAATCCAACAAAATTTCCAGGTTTCTTACTGATGGAACAGGAGTAGGCAAAGTACCTAGGTCTTGAGGCCACCACGTGTTTTCCCAAAAGGTAGTATCTTTACCAAAGATCAGCACCTCTGTCTTATTAGAATTAAGCTTCAGACAATGTGTGCTCATCCAATTCACTATGGCTCTCGTGAGGCTGTTGTAACACTCAGCCACTTTTTCTATGCCGTTGATGATAGATACCACATTTTGGGTATCGTAGGCATAGAATATAGTAGAGAAGCTATAATTTCTTATCAATTTAGCTAACGGAGCCGCATACAAATTGAATAGTGTGGGACTTAGTGATGACCCCTGCGGGACCCCACACGGCAAGGTAAAGGATTTAGATGTAAAATCTCCTAAAGCAACTGATTGTTTCCTGTCATCAAGGAAAGAGCACAGAAGAATAAAAGCTGCCCCTCCAATTACCACTTCTGTCAGCCGATGTTTTAACTGACAGTGTCAAAGGCTGCAAACAGGTCTTTCCACCTATATACATTTTATCACGAATCCCCTCCGTGGCTACCACCAAGGCTAATTCTGTGCTATGGGCTTTCCTAAACCCAAACTGGACTTCATTCAAGATCTCGATTTGCAACCATAACAAGGCCTAGTAGGCCTGAACACAGATCAGTACTATTGCAATGGGATGATGCATCATTATCGATGCCTTGGTTGCTTACCTCCCTTTGTAACTGTACCTGAGTGTGCCAGATTACATAACAACGTTTTAACAAATTGGAGCAGCCTATGGTGTCAAATTCTCTGCTACAAAAAAACCTTTTATCACAACATACCACAACCCTGCAATCACGGAAAACTGTGACCGTGCTGAGAATCCAGCTTCCTAAAGTCATCAAAGTACTCACATCCAAAACCTTAATCTTCCCACACTATACTACTAAACCACCTACTTAAAAATACCCATCGAGTACAAATCTTATCAGTTGTTATGGCAGGCTCATCACCCATCAATCCCCCATGTTAAATAGTAGAAGAAGGCCTAAAATGATGACTCTGAAGACAAATCAGACTGTCAAAACGACAACCATTTCGAAAACAATGAGCCAAATAGTTGCAAATTTATTTGTGAATGTTAAAATCGGCAATGGAGATGCCTGAACCTTCCGAAAATAGTTTAGCATTGCTAATTTCCTGTTCAACTCTCTATTAAAGGGATTTAGAAACAGATTGTCATTATAGTGATTCGCAAAAGCCATGTACAAAAAACTTGCAAATTGCTAGTAGTCACAATAAGGAAAACTCAAGTGCAAAAACACACCAGCTCAGACCTGTACTAATCAGATGTAAGCTATTGAAGGCTAACCCATGATGCAACATACACCTTCATAATGGCAGTAGAAGGAGCGAGAATTTTCAGTCGAAGAGTAACGTGTTTCTGGGCAGCGTGTGGATGTGGTAGAGGTAGACTAAGAAGGTAGTACACCTTCGGTCTCATAGAAGATCTTATCTGCTACCTGGCTCAAACCCACAGTGCAGTCAGCCTCTTCTAAACTGTGTACAAGGTGGTGTGTTTGCTACACCTCGTGACTGCTGTGTGTCACCAGTCTACTGTGTCATTGCAGGTGGGATACCTCAAAGTTTTTGCTCACAATCATGTCATCCTTTTTAGATGTCAAGCTACAGAGACTACTTACACACATGTACACTTCCCAGAAACACCTGCACAGCTGCTGCACACCAAGGAGAAATGTTTACATTTCTCAAATCTCTTTGTCTTTACTGATGAAGCAGATGTGCCAACCTGTCCTGCAAATTGATGCATACTTAGGAATAGGATGTTGTGTCACTCATTAAACATCCAAGCGGTCTGCAATGTTGGCAACATCATTGCTGATTTAGGGTCCCACTATCCTGAGAGTATGCATCTTTTGGAAATGTTTTGGCACAGGGCTATTTATGCCTAACTGGCCAGAGGTGACCTTGGAGATGGCTGGGCACTCAACAGGAATGCACTACATCCATTTTTACATCCATGACCTGAGTCACCAATAATGCCCTTTTTAGTTTGGTACAATGAAAAAGGAAAAGACAACCTGGCTGTCAGTTTATAAGCCGCTATTTATTTAGGCAGACAAAAGCTAAGACTATTAAGTTCTTACGCTTTGAGTGTCTTAATCACTTTCTTTTGCAATGTTAGACACATTTATGAAACATTTTACTCATGTCTGAGTTAAATACACTTCCAATACACAACAACTGTGATACATATAAAGTGCTTTCATAAATTGAAAATGTGACATAAAAATTGTGCAATCATAAATAATATACACATTTTTAAACATTATACAAAAATTACACCAGCAGAATATTATTGCAAATAATACAAAGCAAATCCATAGGGCCCTATAACTTGACGAAATTTATGGAACTGCCGCCACACGGGGTGAGTATTGCTCTGTGGGGTACATTAACTTTGAAAACCCTCTTCAGAGATCCAGAGCTTCTCTGAATGCTCTTGGTGGCCTAAAAAGGATGGAAAATGCCGATGCGTTTCCAATCCCGAAGAACAATCACGGGATTTTCATCAGGGCTAAAGCACGGTGTAACCTGCAGGTTGAAATTCAATAAAAATAGATTACCTAAAATGGAGTGGCCCCTTTCTCTTATGTATGATTTAATAGCTATATTCGCATTAATTTGATAATACCTGAAGTTGTAATAGTGCACTTGTTGTGCTTCTCACATGGATTAGATGTCGCGTGTCCAGGACCTAAAAAAACCAGGACATTTGGTGTCAGCGTGACTATATTTTTACATTGTGTCCCACATTTGTCAAGGTTTGTTATCATATAACTTACAACTATATATACAGAAAGATGACAGTGGTTTTACAAGAAAAGCCAGCACCTCTGTTAGTTTGCAATTTGTACAGTGCAATATGTCCTCCGACGTGCTCAATGTCAACACCGTGCCATCACAGTGTCGCTAAGTACATAGAGAAACTCTCCATATACAATGACCATAACAACAAAGACAGAACACAGCACAAACAATAGATAATACTTGTTTGTGCTGTGCTCTGTCTTTGTTGTTATAACTTACAACTATGTCAGCAGGAGGAGACTGAAAGGATAAAGATTCAAGTTTGTTCACAGCTCGAGTCATTCGGTGATAATTTCACCAAGGCGGGACGAATACCGCGCTGACTACAATAAAAGAGCAATAAACGCGTTTTATTTATATGGCCAGTCGGTTACATGATTTAAAGTATAGCAAGAGTAAAATGAATGCACTTACTTTAGAGCGTGTGCACTCGTGACAGCCAATAATCAGGTGTCGCGTTGTTCAAATGAACGAACCATTTTTCTGTAAAAATAATTAGACTGCATTGACTACCCGCATCTTTCGTTCAATTAAAGACAGATTCTAATTTGTTCAAAAGAAAGCGAAATACAAGGGAAGGACCACTTACTTAAATGCCTTATTAGTGCTGATGTATACAACAGTCCTCCTACCGCTTGAGTCGATCGAAAATTACTAGAAGCGCCGGGTTTGCCTATATCCTGTTTGACAGGAAGCGCGAGACGAGTTTCTTTTGTGGGATTGTGGGATTAGCGGTTCCTTAAGACAGTAAAAGTGGAACCACGTGATAAAGGTGATTTATTGCGTGTGTGCAGGACATTGTTAAACTGATGCAGGACTGTCTGCGTGCTGATTGCTTATAATATGGTTCATTTATTAGATTAATACGCGTTTTATACAAAAAAGTCTCCAACCTGGTTGACATATTAATGTTTTGTTCGCGAATGTGGGATCCATAAAGTTTTTTCATAAAAACAGATATGAACTGATCAACACATCCACATACCAATTGTTAATGTGTTTCTCAGACACAAAAAGTTGAATTATTTACAGAGGACTCAGCGCAAAATTTGGTGCAGTTCAGACATCTCATTCAAGCCTTCCGTAACACAATTGTATTTCATGATTAAATAAGCTTCTCTTTTTTGTAGTAATGTTTCCACATCGCCACCTCTAGGTGATGATTTGATTCCTGACAAGACTGTCCAAACAAATTCTTTTTCGGAGTGTTCCCTTTCGACAAAATGTGGTACCATTGGTACAGTTAAAACTTTTAGCTTTTTCCTAGATCGATGTTGGACAATCCTCTGGTTGATTTGTTGAGTTGTTTTGCCAATGTACAGCTTTAGACAGGGGCACATGATGGCATAAACAATATTCTTAGTTTTGCAGTTTGTGAATTCTTTGTGTACCCATTTGATGGAGTTATGCGTGAATTCGGTACCTTCCACGGTGTTGATACATACAGAACAAGTGCCACAGTTATGGTGTCCTTCCACTGGTTTCAAATTCCATAAAGTTCTTAGATCTGTCTTAGCTTTAATGTTTCTCAGATCGGCACGTATAATTTGTTGGCCTATGCTTTTGGTTTTTTTCATTGCAAAAAGTGGTCTTTCCATAGGGCATTTGAGACCGGTAAGCAGATGCCAGTAGTTCAAGATGACCTTGCGGAATTTGTGAGTGTGTGGGCCAAATGTGGATACACATACTAACTTGTCCAGTGGTTTCTTGGTCTTTTTGATCAATAACTCTTCTCTTGGTGTGTACCATGCTCTCTTTGTCGCATGTTTCAGCATCTTCTTCGGGTACCCTCTTTCGTTTAATTGTTCACACAAAACTTCTGCATGTACCACGAAATCCTCCTTGCGGGCGCAGTTCCGCCTGATTCTCAATAGTTGGCTGTATGGCAGATTATCTTTAAGACTTCTGGGATGAAAGCCTCGATAATGTAAGATTGTATTTTTGTCCGTGGGCTTGCGGTGTAAAGTTGTGGTTAACTTTTGATCTTGTGCGAACACTTCTACGTCCAAAAACGTTAAACGGGTCTTGTTTTTTGTCATGCTGAATTTAATATCAGCATGTCTGCTGTTGAGCCACTCAAAAAAAGTTGACAGTTGATAATCCGTGCCTTCCCACAGGCACCAAACGTCATCGATGTAGCGGTACCGTGATAGAATATTGTCACTATATGGATTGTGATTGAAGATAAACCGGTCTTCAAACAGAGCCATGAAGAGGACCGCCATCTCTGGGGCATAGGGACACCCCATGGCGGTACCCTTGACCTGCATGAAGAACGTATCTTCAAATTTGAAATAATTCCTTTTTAGGGCTATTCTTGCTAAATCCAATATAAAATCAGTTGGAACCCTTTGAGGTTTTGGTCGTGTTTCTAGGAAAAACTCCATGGACTCCAGGCCTTCCTCTTGTGGGATCTGAGTGTATAAAGAGTTAACGTCAAATGAGACCATCCATTGCTGGTTGGAATCAAACGTATGGCCTTCAATCTTAGTGATAAAATCTGTAGTATCTCTAAGATACGATGGTACTTGGTCCACGAAAGGTTTGAGGAAGACATCAACGTATTTTGCTATCGGTTCAAGCACCGAATCGCACCCTGATACAATTGGTCTATTGAGAATCAGGCGGAACTGCGCCCGCAAGGAGGATTTCGTGGTACATGCAGAAGTTTTGTGTGAACAATTAAAGGAAAGAGGGTACCCGAAGAAGATGCTGAAACATGCGACAAAGAGAGCATGGTACACACCAAGAGAAGAGTTATTGATCAAAAAGAGCAAGAAACCACTGCACAAGTTAGTATGTGTATCCACATTTGGCCCACACACTCACAAATTCCGCAAGGTCATCTTGAACAACTGGCATCTGCTTACCGGTCTCGAATGCCCTATGGAAAGACCACTTTTTGCAATGAAAAAAAACAAAAGCATAGGCCAACAAATTATACGTGCCGATCTGAGAAACATTAAAGCTAAGACAGATCTAAGAACATTATGGAATTTGAAACCAGTGGAAGGACACCATAAATGTGGCACTTGTTCTGTATGTATCAACACCGTGGAAGGTACCGAATTCACGCATAACTCCATCAAATGGGTACACAAAGAATTCACAAACTGCAAAACCAAGAATATTGTTTATGCCATCATGTGCCCCTGCCTAAAGCTGTACATTGGCAAAACAACTCAACAAATCAGCCAGAGGATTGTCCAACATCGATCTAGGATACAGCTAAAAGTTTTAACTGCACCAATGGTACCACATTTTGTCGAAAGGGAACACTCCGAAAAAGAATTTGTTTGGACAGTCTTGTCAGGAATCAAATCATCACCTAGATGTGGCGATGTGGAAACATTACTACAAAAAAGAGAAGCTTATTTAATCATGAAATACAATTGTGTTACGGAAGGCTTGAATGAGATGTCTGAACTGCACCAAATTTTGCGCTGAGTCCTCTGTAAATAATTCAACTTTGTGTGTCTGAGAAACACATTAACAATTGGTATGTGGATGTGTTGATCAGTTCATATCTGTTTTTATGAAAAAACTTATGGATCCCACATTCGCGAACAAAACATTAATATGTCAACCAGGTTGGAGACTTTTTTGTATAAAACGCGTATTAATCTAATAAATGAACCATATTATAAGCAATCAGCACGCAGACAGTCCTGCATCAGTTTAACAATGTCCTGCACACACGCAATAAATCACCTTTATCTCGTGGTTCCACTTTTACTGTCTTAAGGAACCGCAAATCCCATAATCCCACAAAAGAAACTCATCTCGCGCTTCCTGTCAAACAGGATATAGGCAAACCTGGCGCTTCTAGTCATTTTCGATCGACTCAAGCGGTAGGAAGACTGTTGTATACATCAGCACTAATAAGGCTTTTAAGTAAGTGGTCCTTCCCTTGTCTTTCGCCTTCTTTTGAACAAATTAGAATCTGTCTTTAATTGATCGAAAGATGCGGGTAGTCAATGCAGTCTAATTATTTTTACAGAAAAATGGTTCGTTCATTTGAACAACGCGACACCTGATTATTGGCTGTCACGAGTGCACGCGCTCTAAAGTAAGTGCATTCATTTTACTCTTGCTATACTTTAAATCATGTAACCGACTGGCCATATAAATAAAACGCGTTTATTGCTCTTTTATTGTAGTCAGCGCGGTATTCGTCCTGCGATGGTGAAATTATCACCGAACGACTCGAGCTGTGAACAAACTTGAATCTTTATCCTTTCAGTCTCCTCCTGCTGACATAGTTGTAAGTTATATGATAACAAACCTTGACAAATGTGGGACACAATGTAAAAATATAGTCACGCTGACACCAAATGTCCTGGTTTTTTTAGGTCCTGGACACGCGACATCTAATCCATGTGAGAAGCCCAACAAGTGCACTATTACAACTTCAGGTATTATCAAATTAATGTGAATATAGCTATTAAATCGTACATAAGAGAAAGGGGCCACTCCATTTTAGGTAATCTATTTTTTATTTAATTTCAACCTGCAGGTTACATTGTGCTTTAGCCCTGATGAAAATCCTGTGATTGTTCTTCGGGATTGGAAACGCGTCAGCATTTTCCATCCTTTTTAGACCACCAAGGGCATTCAGAGAAGCTCTGGATCTCTGAAGAGGGTTTTCAAAGTTAATGTACCCCACAGAGCAGTACTCACACCGTGTGGCGGCAGTTCCATAAATTTCGTCAAGTTATAGTGCCCTATGGAATTGCTTTGTATTATTTGCACTAATATTCTGCTGGTGTAATTTTTGTATAATGTTTAAAAATTTGTATATTATTTATGATTGCACAATTTTTATGTCACATTAGTTCAATTTATGAAAGCACTTTATATGTATCACAGTTGTTGTGTATTGGAAGTGTATTTAACTCAGACATGAGTAAAATGTTTCATAAATGTGTCTAACATTGCAAAAGAAAGTGATTAAGACACTCAAAGCGTAAGAACTTAATAGTCTTAGCTTTTGACTGCCTAAATAAATAGCGGCTTATAAACTGACAGCCAGGTTGTCTTTTCCTTCTTCATTGTATTTACACGTCCATACCTGGCGTCTGTTCTGGAGCGAAACCCCCTTGTTTTTTCTTTTCAGTTTGGTGACAGTGCCACCCATCCATGGAAAATTACACTCCATTTGAACTCCATTGCCACTAATCAAAGCAAGTACAATGCAGCACATCAGCAGACAAGGTGTGTGGTGGAGCACCCATTTTGAATCCTGAAGTCCATTTTCTAATGCCTTCAGAAAGACAGAAGGGCAGTGATATACAATCATGAAACATTCTGCAAAATCAAATCTTCTGGTTGCATTTTCCACAACATACCCACCAGAGTGCTCTATTAGAGGAAGTAGATGAGGACAATGCAAATAAGTTGCACCCACCTGCCCCCGGTAGGCTCAGGCTAGTAAGACAGCCAGGGGTAGGGATCGTAGAACAACAGTGACGGGAAACGTCCATTACAACGCAGGCATTACATCGCAATGCCTTTACAATGCAACTTTTACAACGCAATTGCCTTTACATCGCATGCCATTACAACGCATGCCATTACAACAAATGAAATTACAATGCATGCCATTACAACGCATGCCATTACAACGCATGTCATCACAATGCATTATAAGGTTAGTAATTGAGAAATTTAAGTTTTAGGGTGGGTATGGGTTTTGGGGTAGCTGGGATTAGTAATTTGTACCCCTACGCTATCCAACTCTTTCCCTACTGTTGCACTCACTGGAGTGGGAATAGTAATTTTTACCCCTACGCTCTCCAACACTTTCCCTACTGTTGCACTCACTGGAGGGGGAATAGTAATTTTTACCCCTACGCTATCCAACATTTTCCCTACTTTTGCACTCACTGGAGGGGGAATAGTAATTTTTACCCCTATGCTATCCAACACTTTCCCTACTGTTGCACTCACTGGAGTGGGAATAGTAATTTTTACCTCTACACTATCCAACACTTACCCTACTGTTGCACTCACTGGAGGGGTAATAGTAATTTTTACCCCTACACTATCCAACACTTACCCTACTGTTGCACTAAAAGTATTATGCGTTGTAATGGTATGCGTTGTAATGGAATGCATTGTAATGGCATGCGTTGTAATGGTAGTTTTAAAAAATGCGTTGTAATGGTATGCGTTGTAAAATCATGCGATGTAATGGTAGTTGCGTTGTAAAAACTGCGATGTAAAAGCATGCGTTGTAATTGTTTGCATTGTAACATCATATATTCAACAGTGACCAATGATTTTGAGGTGAGTAGTGATTCACTGTACAATGAGATATTCAACATCTACATTGAAAAGCATAACACAAATACCTGTTTATTTCACACCT
This sequence comes from Calotriton arnoldi, assembly GCA_963921515.1. Lineage (NCBI taxonomy): Eukaryota > Metazoa > Chordata > Amphibia > Caudata > Salamandridae > Calotriton > Calotriton arnoldi. Next base: position 7,184 of record CAWUFW010024888.1, on the reverse strand, counting down.
TATATAGGAAATGTAAAAATATAGCATCCATTCTTTTGCACAGATACTAAGTGATGACGGGCGGACAGTGTTACACAATGATATGCAAAACTGTAAGCTTGTACACAAATAATGAGGTAAGTATTATTGTACACAGAACAAAGCTCTTATATAGTCTCATATTTGAAATCCCAACAAATAACTTCCTCTTTCCCTTTGTCAGTCACAGGTCCCTTAATACGATAGCTAGTCTGAGGCCCCAAGGTGTCCACGTAACTTCTACATGTGTGTCTTGCAGCCACTTCTTTTGACACAGACACCCTACTTTGACCAGATACCTTCTCACTTTCTCACATAGGTACTTGAGCGCGCCAGCTACACATTTAGGTTGAAGGTGTGACAACACAACACGAAGATTGATGTTGCAGGTCAACTCATTGACTACCTCAATGTTCTCTTGTAGAATTTTGTACAACTGCTGTGTCTGGGACTTCCTTTTCCTGCTAGGAAAGCGATTGCACTGCCTCTGCCACTGCCTCTGCTTGCACGACCTACTCTTATGCATCTATGCTCTCCTACACAGACCAAAACCTTGAAACTATGCCCTTAACATGGGATCCATCCTCTGGCCAAGCACATTCATGACATACACTTGTTTGTTTTGCACCATTAGCACTGATCTTTCTTGGCCCCTGGGTTATCTGCAGCTGAGATGTACCCTGTTTATCTGTGTACAGCTGTGATGTCTGCATTGGACTAGCTTCTCTGGTGAATTGAGGAAGAGACTGTGAAAGATAGTGGAATTACTTCTTGTGGTGGTGTAATGTCATATAGCACGAGAGGGATAGCGTTATCATCATCGATGAGCCGTAGATGCATTGTGTCCACCGAATGAAACAGGGAACGATTAGACTTTTCATGTGTTCGCAAGACCAACATTTCAGTTATTACTGTGAGGTCACAGTTGTAGCACCCCCATGTATATGTCACATTGCAAGAATCTGACATTTATACAAAGAGTACAATTGTGAATGCAGCAGTCTATAAAAAATGATTGTCATGGTACATTGTGATGGGAATATCTGTTCACTACAAGTCCCAGCATGCTTTTTGGTACAGTGCAATTACTAATTAAGTTTGATGTATCTATCTACATTGGGGCCTTTCTCAACTGTAAACAACATGGTTTCACTGTGTCATGCATTACTGTCACAGAAAATACTTTACACCGCAACGTGGTGGATGGAAAAGATGTACAACTGTATTATTCAAAACTATGTAACTTAATAAATTATCTCGAGTTTAGTGTGAAATTCTATGCCATGGTATTTATAGGTTAGGATAGAAAACAATCTAAGGGCATTTAGTGATAAGGACAGCATGCCATACCGCAGTACTCGGGGACCATTGCAGGCTTCCAGGCCATGGCAGTAAATATTCCAGACATTATACCATGCCATAGTAGTCAGAGGTTAGGACAAGCAATCATGAAGTGTACTAATAAAAATTAAGTTTTGTGTCATGGAATTTATTATTTAATGATAAATTCTCTACTGTGATATTTACTGATTGGGACAAGCTTCCATGCAATGGTATTTTAGTGGATAGGGCAAGCTCGCCTGCAGAAAGCCAAGCAGCCCAATATAAAGTTAGGCAGGCTGCCATGCCATGGGGTTCAATGCATGATATTTTTCCTTGATACTTGATTCAGTTAGACCGACATTCAACTTTATTTAGAGATTTTGTCAAGCTGCTTTTTCTATGGACCATCTGACGACTCACTTCAATGGACAATTAACTGACCACAGAGAAGGAGGTGATGCAACTGACAGGGACATCTTAAGCAGGAGCACCAGATCAGCCTTTTATTTGAAAGGCAGAGGGCCAGATCTCCCCTGCGGAGACGGAAAGTCCTGCTCTCTGTTTATCTGAATATTCTTCTATGCGAACTAGCACAGATACTTAGGGCCCAGCATCCTCTTCCTGTTGTTTAAAATCCCCAATTTCTGGCGGGTGTTCACTCCAATGGGTTTAGATCCTTGATACCCCAATTATACCTATTTTCAAGATCAAGTAGGAGTGTCTTCCCATGTAGTAATGAATAAAAGTCGTATCCATTTGTATGTAGATTCCATTTTTTATTATTTTTTTGTACTATTTATTTGCAGATATGTAATTAGATGTCCAATAGGATTTAGGGTTCTATGTGAACCCCTTGTACTAATAGCATCATGCCATCTAATTCAGCACTCTCACAAACCTCTCATCCTCAAGCTTGCACAATGATACACATAGTAACCACATGGGATGGAGGAGATCTTCAAGAGACCAAGGAGCAACTGAGAAGGGTCTTTACCAAATGTTAACAAGGAGGTAACGAGGCACACAGCCTTGGACAGATGACAAGCTACACTGGAACTCAGGGCACTTTAACACGGTGGCATAAAACAGCAAACATATCTCCATCTAGGACAGGAAACTCAGTGACATTGGACCATAGAAGATATGTATGCTGGGATGCTGAATAAATGCCTATGAGGAAAGGGAATAGACTGACACACTGTCTTGATTGGATATGTGACTGAATGAACCACCTCTTATTGCAGTTCCCTTTCAGCTTTCCATTTAATGCACATTAATATTTAGTTCTAACCTGACACCTGATGGCCTTAATTTTCCCTTGTCTGATTTAAGATTTCTAGAGTACCAAAACTGGAATGTGGTATCCAAACACCAGTTTCTAGCCTGCTTTTGCCCTAACATAACTGCTCTTCCCTTAACCTCACCACCTTTCCATCCATCCTTTGATATTTACCCATTTACCCTGGACAGAGCTACCCTTCATCTCTAGCTATTCCTCCTTCAGTTCCAACTTTATCTCTCCCCTCTCACTATTCTTCTCCAAGAGGGGCTGAAGGAAAGGTTTCAGAGCCGATAGGCAACACAAAACTTGGTAGCATCACAATCATCTTCAAAAAATACTATAAGCTACAAAGTAATTACGTCCGCTACACACACCTTTTGCGAAATCCTCAAATTAGCATTTTCAAAGCCTCCTACCTTGGTTGATATATCATATCATTCCCCTAAAACCAGTACCAAATTCATTGTGCAGTTGTCAGGCAACATTACCAGAATTCGCGCGTTACCCTCTAAAAGCATTATCCTTTATTGCAGACGAGGGCAATCCCAAAGCCATACATTCAACTACCATCGAACGAATTACAAACATTCTGAACCAGTAGAAACATTGCTCTCTTCCTACTGGCACTAAAGGCAAAATTCTAGCACCCATCTTTGATGATTCAAATGCCTACCTCCTAGGTGCACTGGTTGACCCAATCACTTTCTAGTGCCCGACTAAACCTTAATCATTCGTCACCTAAAAAGACTTGCTAAAGACCAGAAAAAGGTCACTCACGTGTTTTTTCAGGAACATATTGTCCCTATACTAGATCAGCAAGATCAACTTGACTCGTTCAATGATGTTGAAAACTAACTATTGAATACGATCAAAAACCATGTTGAAACTAGACTTACTCATTACACTACACAACATAAGTAGTCACCCTAAACTAAGTCAGCCATGGCTCTACAAACAGTTAACTGATGGCAAAAACCTGTTAGGGGTACATTCAATATCCATTAGACTCAGATATAATACTGCCGAAACATTTTTAATTCCAGAAGACATATCAATTCATACTTCAATGGTTCAATGTTCAGAAAACTGATGTAGAACAAGCCCTGATGAAGTTTCTGGACACCATATGTCTTCTGGAATGAAACACTTGTTGGCTGGAAGATTGACGGGCTGAGTTTGGTGGTAGGAGCCCACTTCCTTGTATGTGGGTCAACTACGCCAAAGCCTAGGATGTTCAAACCAAAAAGCTAAACAGTTTCTCTTAGGTGATAAAGCATAAATCGGTCTTTCCATTTCAGTGTAATGGGGTACAGCTTCAAAGAATCACTTTAAAAAAGCAGCATCCTGCAGGTTAGAATGAAAACTGCATTTGTTGGATGTAAAGGCCTAAATATGTGCATGTTAGGATCAAAATGGACGTGAAAGAATAATGCTGCAGACCCCCGTAAAAAAAAAAAAATCCTCGGGCCCCCATCAATTTTTTCACAATTATTCACTCTTCACTCTTTCTGTAAGAGTAGGGGATTAGAGATTATATGGTTTTAAATGCAGGTAACACTACACGACCAAATCCCCAGCTAGATGGGAAACCACTAGAGAGAGCGGCCGAATGGCGATGCGGCGCGCGCAATGTAATTTGTTTTATTTATTTATTTATGTACTTAACTCCGTTCGGCAGTATGCCGGAGTTTACTACCCCCAACCCTGCCCCTCCCCCGCCCCACCGCCCCGCAGCACTCCCTCCAGGAGCCGAGACTGACTACAGGCAGATATCCAGGGACGGCTCCTCCATTTGTGCGGAGGAGCGTCACCCCCACAAGCGCCAAAGCAGAAAAATAAAATGGTAATAAAGGTTATTTATTACCATTTTATTTTTCATTAACCCATCCCGAACTAAGAGGCAGATTTACAAGGAACTGACGCATCTGCATAGATACGTCAGTTTCCTTGCGTCAGCGCTGAATGTCCTTGCGCCACTATGGATGTGCTGTATTTACAATACAGAGCTCCATGGCGTAAGGATTAACAGATGCGTCAGAAATTCTGACGCATCTGTTGACACAAAAGTGACGCATTACTGGAGTTGCTCATGAAAGTGACGCAACTCCAGCAATGCGCCACAATAGGTGGGTGAGTCCCATTCAAAAAGCCCTGCTTCATTCCTTACACCTAGTCTGAGCAGGCGTAGGGATTTTGATGCAGTGAAGGCGAAGAGTGACGCAGTGAAATCTTGTAGATTTCACTACGTCAGTTCTACATGGCTTTTTGCATGGGAACGCCCACCCTGCATACATTGTACCTGACGCAGGTATAATGCGATGCAGGGCTTTACAACGTGACGCATCTCCCTAGATGCATCAAGTTGTAAATGGGCCGCAACATTTACGCCGCGGCTGCGTCACAATAGTGACGCAACGGCAGCGCAAAAGTCACGTAAAGGGCTTGTAAATCTGCCCCTAAGTGTTGGGATGGGGCGGGACCAATGTTGCTGAGTGGCAGCAGCAGGGAGCTGTGCAGGGTGCTTTAAAATGTGCATGTCTCTTTGACGGCCAGCCATACATGCGCATTTTAAAGTTCTTTAACCCAGCTGTCTTAGACAGCTGGGTTAGAGAAAGCGCAGGGCTCCAGTACTCTTAGGAGCGCTGAGAGAGCCTCCTCTATCCAATCCTGGAGCTGCTCTCATACTGTGAGAGCAGCGCCGGGTTTGGGTAGTGCAGTTTCTTGTATCGGGCGTCCAGAAGACACTCCAGAGAGGAGGACGTCGCGCTGCACATGGAAGGTAAATCTATTTTCTTTCTTTTTTATTTATGCCACCCCACCACCCTCGGTACATGCCAGCCGAAACTGCAAATATCCAGGTCTGGGTTCCAAACATTTCATATGCGTTTCTTACTCCATACTGAGGTGTGTCTTGCTCATGAACGTCCACAAGTAAAACATGCTTACTCACTCTTTGTGAATCACAAAGCTTTTTTTTCTTCAGTCCGCACTTGTAACTCCTGGAACTACACAAGGAAGTCACAGCTAAACTTTATATATCCAAAGAAAGTGCCTTGTGGATCAGTCATAGATAATCACTTCTAACTCACATAAGACAAGAGTAAAACACAACTACTTCAGAGAAAAAGCTTTGTGAATCAGAGCCCGTGTAGGGCCAGTAAGATTAAAGAAACTAGTTTCAGAAAGAATTGGGGGAGGGGAGGGGGATTAATGTGGCATCAATTTCTGTGTTTCATGCTTCTCGCTGCCTTTGGAACAGCTGTGCTGACTCGTGGGTTCCAGCTCGCACGTGTTTCTTGTTAGTCTCTGCTTCTCATGTGCTGCATGTGAAAGCAGCCCTGTCCCAGGGTTCCAATTGTTTATGAGCAGTGAATACACACGTGCATCAAAAGCATGCGTTCAGCTAAAAGTTGGAAGGACAGCCTTGTGCCCTTCTCAAAGGCACGCCTCTAGGCCTCCTCAAAGCAAGAACGTACGTCTTCGACTGTCTAGTTTTGTTTTCAGTCTTTATTTCTATTTAGAAATATTGTCAATCATGTTTCCAGCCTCTGAGGATTGCTGGAAAAACACGCCATGTTTGCACGCTGTGTACGTCACGATTTGCGCGCATGTGTTGCTAGTTAAGTCATTTTACTAAACGTGCAGTACAAATTATATTGTTTTCAACCACAATAATGATCGCCCAATTATTCTGCCAGCAGAAGTGACTTGTAGTTCTTGGCAGGTCTCTTTGACCACTGTTTTCATAGTTATTAGCAAGGTTACAGTCAGTCCTTTTCATTAAAAGGGTTTTGGCATCACTTGCTGAGTGCAGCAAACAAAGCCTGAAATGCAATACCGCCCTTGGATCCCTTTGAAAGCTAATCTCGGCATCATTGCAGTGAACATTTTGCAACTTTGTGAATTCCAGGTTCTGCCCAACTTAAATAAAATGCAGTCTTCTCTGGTCTTTATACTATGATACAATTTATAGGAATTAGGTCTTGATTGCAACGATTTCAAACACTTTCTGGCGAATAAATGGCACAGAAGATAATTAGCGTGTAATAAAGAGATTGTCAACGGGTGCAGTTAGAGATATCCCAAATCTACACTCGAACCATGTACTCTATTGATTACTTTTCTTCTTTGGGCTTATTTCGCACTCGCTAGCCTTGTTTCGTATGCCCCTGCGACTTGCAGAAATGCGCTCTCTGATAAACAACTAGTCACAATTATAAGTTGTTTTGTGTCCACCATGGACTCCCACCGAACACAGGCAGGAGGACTCAGGGGTATATTCACCAGAACGTGCGATAAACATCGCCAAAATTGCTTACCGCAACTTCTCACATCGCAGTCCATCGCGGGAAAATAACGCTGTGTCAACGTGGCATTCACAACACGGTGATACCGTGCGATATCCGCACGCGAACGCGGCAAATGTCCGCGAAACAACTAGCGCGACGGCGATAAAAATCCAAACCCTAAAGCGAAAAAAGTCGCGATGGGCCCAATCGCAAAGAGACAATCCGCGATAAGGCGCGCAAGGACTGCAATACACACACGTCATGCGTGAAAA
>CAWUFW010024887.1:0-53230 GCA_963921515.1 Calotriton arnoldi | reverse complement strand
TTCCCTAGGTTGTGGAGTGCTTGTTGTGTCATGCATTGTCCATCCTATGAGTGGGGGTGGTAGTAGTGGTAGGCATCCAGCCCCCTGGCTAAGGGTGGTAGTAGTGGTAGGCTTCCTGCCCCCTGGCTAAGGGTGGTAGTAGTGGTGGGCATCCTGCCCCCTGGGTGAGGGTGGTAGTAGTGGTAGGCATCCTGCCCCCTGGCTAAGGGTGGTAGTAGTGGTAGGCATCCAGCCCCCTGGCTAAGGGTGGTAGTAGTGGTGGGCATCCTGCCCCCTGGGTGAGGGTGGTAGTAGTGCTGGGCATCCTGCCCCCCTGGGTGAGGGTGGTAGTAGTGGTGGGCATCCTGCCCCCTGGCTAAGGGTGGTAGTAGTGGTGGGCATCCTGCCCCCTGGGTGAGGGTGGTAGTAGTGGTAGGCATCCTGCCCCCTGGGTGAGGGTGGTAGTAGTGGTGGGCATCCTGCCCCCTGGCTAAGGGTGGTAGTAGTGGTGGGCATCCTGCCCCCTGGGTGAGGGTGGTAGTAGTGGTGGGCATCCTGCCCCCTGGGTGAGGGTGGTAGTAGTGGTGGGCATCCTGCCCCCTGGCTAAGGGTGGTAGTAGTGGTAGGCATCCTGCCCCCCTGGCTAAGGGTGGTAGTAGTGGTAGGCATCCTGCCCCCCTGGGTGAGGGTGGTAGTAGTGGTGGGCATCCTGCCCCCTGGCTAAGGGTGGTAGTAGTGGTGGGCATCCTGCCCCCCTGGGTGAGGGTGGTAGTAGTGGTAGGCATCCTGCCCCCGTGGGTGAGGGTGGTAGTAGTGGTGGGCATCCTGCCCCCCTGGGTGAGGGTGGTAGTAGTGGTGGGCATCCTGCCCCCCTGGGTGAGGGTGGTAGTAGTGGTGGGCATCCTGCCCCCTGGCTAAGGTGGTAGTAGTGGTAGGCATCCTGCCCCCTGGCTAAGGGTGGTAGTAGTGGTAGGCATCCAGCCCCTGGCTAAGGGTGGTAGTAGTGGTGGGCATCCTGCCCCCTGGGTGAGGGTGGTAGTATTGGTGGGCATCCTGCCCCCTGGCTAAGGGTGGTAGTAGTGGTGGGCATCCTGCCCCCCTGGGTGAGGGTGGTAGTAGTGGTAGGCATCCTGCCCCCCTGGGTGAGGGTGGTAGTAGTGGTAGGCATCCTGCCCCCGTGGGTGAGGGTGGTAGTAGTGGTGGGCATCCTGCCCCCTGGGTGAGGGTGGTAGTAGTGGTAGGCATCCTGCCCCCTGGCTAAGGGTGGTAGTAGTGGTAGGCATCCAGCCCCCTGGCCAAGGGTGGTAGTAGTGGTGGGCATCCTGCCCCCTGGGTGAGGGTGGTAGTAGTGGTGGGCATCCTGCCCCCTGGCTAAGGGTGGTAGTAGTGGTAGGCATCCTGCCCCCCTGGGTGAGGGTGGTAGTAGTGGTAGGCATCCTGCCCCCTGGGTGAGGGTGGTAGTAGTGGTAGGCATCCTGCCCCCTGGCTAAGGGTGGTAGTAGTGGTAGGCATCCAGCCCCCTGGCTAAGGGTGGTAGTAGTGGTGGGCATCCTGCCCCCCTGGGTGAGGGTGGTAGTAGTGGTGGGCATCCTGCCCCCTGGCTAAGGGTGGCAGTAGTGGTGGGCATCCTGCCCCCTGGGTGAGGGTGGTAGTAGTGGTAGGCATCCTGCCCCCTGGGTGAGGGTGGTAGTAGTGGTAGGCATCCTGCCCCCGTGGGTGAGGGTGGTAGTAGTGGTGGGCATCCTGCCCCCTGGCTAAGGGTGGTAGTAGTGGTGGGCATCCTGCCCCCCTGGGTGAGGGTGGTAGTAGTGGTAGGCATCCTGCCCCCCGTGGGTGAGGGTGGTAGTAGTGGTGGGCATCCTGCCCCCTGGGTGAGGGTGGTAGTAGTGGTGGGCATCCTGCCCCCTGGGTGAGGGTGGTAGTAGTGGTGGGCATCCTGCCCCCTGGCTAAGGGTGGTAGTAGTGGTAGGCATCCTGCCCCCTGGCTAAGGGTGGTAGTAGTGGTAGGCATCCTGCCCCCTGGGTGAGGGTGGTAGTAGTGGTGGGCATCCTGCCCCCTGGCTAAGGGTGGTAGTAGTGGTAGGCATCCAGCCCCCTGGGTTGGGGTGGTGGCGCGCATTCAGGCCCCTGTGTGCATATGTGGCATTGGTGATGGGCATCCCGCCCCTATGGTGCTGCTGTTGCTGGTGTAAGTATATTCAGATTCCCAGTGTATGTGTGTGATGTGTCGTGTACGTGTTGTATGTGTTTTGTGGTTGGTGTCTGACTTACCTTCTGCGCCGTACGCGTCCGTGCCTGTTCCGGTAGTAGATGTAGAATATTGGTATGATCGGGACGAAGGGATTCATGGTTGGTTCGTGTCGTTCGTCCTTCTCGTTGCTTCGCGTCGTCCTCGTCGCTTGGCTTCGTCCTCGTCGCTTGGCTTCGTCCTCGTCGCTTCGCTCGTCCTCGTCGCCCGCGTCGTCCTCGTCTGTGCTGTGTTCGTCCTCGTAGCCGTGGATCGTGTTGTGGCGCGATTCGGAGCTTATGTGCGCCTCTCCCGGATGCTTTGACGTGCCGTGCGTAGCGACAGGTTCGGGCGCGTACGGAAAGCGCATCGTACTTGTCCGGCCGGACGGGGCTGCATTTTCCCTTCCGTGCGACTCGATTCGGCGTTTCCGGATTCGCCTCGGTCGGAGAACAGGACCTGGTTTGGGTGAGTACGGCTCGGCCGGAATTTTTGCTGTTGTGCGCATCGTACTTGCTCGTTCAGTGTGCTGTACGGATCGGTCGGGAAACTGGCTTTCGCATGGCTTTTTTCCCGACCGAATAGTATTGGGTGCGCCTCCGACCGAGATCGGAATCGGCCCCATAGAAAGTAGGAAAAGTTTAAACAGTTGTCAAAGTATTTTGTACTGGAAGGGTACTCTTTCAGTACAAAACCTATGCTAGACTCACATACACACACCGTTGTACTATGGCACAAAGGTCTGTACATGGCGCTCTGCAACAAAATTCTGCGCTGGCGCTAGGAAGAGGGGATGAGAGAGCCATATCTTTGTAGATATGGCGCTCTCCTGCTTTCTCCTCACAAAATGCAGCGCAGCATTTTTGGCTGGCAGCCATAGTGATATATGTATCAACAAGTTACTCCAAGGCCTCAGCCATACTCTTTAGGATTCTCTAATTAGCTACATCTGCTTCCTGAGATGTGCCCATGTCAGTTCTCAGTGACCTCTTTCTGAATCAAAAATCAGCCTTTAAAGTGTACTGAAGAGCCTTGCTCTCCCTTCCTCCAGTGCCTTCCACTCCACTTACAGGAATGCAGCAATCCACAAATCTTTCTGGGGCTATTCCTCTTCCTCCTCTCCTCATATACCTCCAGTCAGCCCTGGGTCTCCCAAAATGGAACCCAGAGTCTTCCATGTATTGTACCATTCATAGGTACACATATACACAGCACATGCACATAGCAAACATGCACTGCACAGCACCACATCCTTCATGTATTGTACCATTCACAAGCACACATACACCCAGCACATGCATATTATATACACGCACTGTGCAGCACTGCATTGCCCCTGTATTTTAACCATTCACAGACACACATACACCCAGACAGGTCACTGCCAGAACAGCTAAAACTTAAGTAAACATGTCCTTCCTTTTCAATACAGTGCACCCTGCCCTATGAGCCTTTAGGGTCTACCTTAGGAGTGACTTATACTTATTAAAAATAGATGGTTTAGGTTTGGCAAAAGGTTTATTTTGCCAGGTGGAAATGGCAGTTTAAAACTGCACATACAGACTGCAGTGGCAGGCTTAAGGCATGTTTTGCAAGGTTGCATCAGTGGGTGACACAATGAGTGCTGCTGTCTGCTAGTAGTATTTACTTTACTGGCCCTGGGTACATTTAGTACCGTTTACTAGGGACTTATATCTAAATCAAATATACCAATCAGGTATATGCCAATTATACCATGTTTTAGGGAGACAGCAAAAGCCCTTTACCACTGGTTAGCAGGGAAAATGCGCACAGAGTCCTAATGCCAACAAAAAGATGTTAAGCAACAGAAGGTGAAAAGCTAAGGTTGACCACGCAAAAAGGACCAGGTCCAGAAAGGAATAGCACAGCTATCAAAATATTGACAGGGCAAACGTTAAAGAAAATGCTGTGTGTACAGATGATTGGGTGCACTTTGTGTGAGAGGGTATTTGGAAGGGAAGGAAGCAAGGAAGTACATGCAGATGGGAGTGAAAAGAGGGTACCAAAGAGGTGAGGTGCTAGATATGCAGATTGAGTGTTTCTGAAGGATATGAGAAAAAAAGAGCATAAAAGGGCTACATAGACCCTGCAGAAAAGGATGGTGTCAAGAGAAGAATGGGAGTGATTGAATACTCCAAAGACCTTTTCCCTTTCACAGTCTGCTCAAAGCGTTTAATCTCTCTCTCTATCTATCTCTCTCTCTCTCTCTCTCTCTATATATATATATATATATATATATATATATATATATATATGTGTGTGTATATATATATTCACTAAAAAACCAAAGGTTACAGGGACGTTATAGTTATTTTCAGATTTTACATGCTGAGAAGCATAGAAATTCAGCTGTTATAGTTAGATTTATTTCAAGTAACTATAACTCGTGCCATAAGGTAACTATAACTCGCACCCTCGCCATGCGCAGTTTTCTCATCAATAATTTTACTGCAAATGTTACAGTGATATTGTCAATTATGTCATAGAAGATGTCATGAGTGATGTAATATCTGGGGTAATTAGCAGTGCATGGCAAGGGCGCGAGTTACAGTTAGCTTAGGGCACATGTTATAGTTACTTGAAATAACTATAACAGCTGAATGTCTATGGTTATGTGCGTGTAAAATCTGAACCTAACTATAACAACCCTGTAACCTTTGGTTTTTTAGTGAATTTCTAAGTTTTTTAAAGTTCTATTTCCTAACTTTAACGTCCCTGTAACCTTTGTTTTTTTCAGTGAATTTCAAAGGTAAGTAAAATGTCCATCGCAATGCAGAGTGGGTGGTGGGGTATTGGATGCAGGGCCTGGCCTGTCATTGGGCTGCCCCCACCTAAGATTGCTGCTCCTGCCCCCTCCTCCTTGCCATCCATTTTCCAATTCCATGCCCCTGCTCTCTCATTACAGCCCTGTGTGGCAGTTGTTCTACCACTGCCCTTCCTGCCTGCCATGAACAGTTAGCTTGCTGCCCCATCCGCCTCCTCCCTACATCTGTTGTCCGAGTCCATGCACCAGCACCTTCCCTCCTACCCTGCATGGTCCAATATGCTGCCACTGCCCTCTATACAGCTTAATGTCCCTTCCCACTCCTCCTGCCCCCTGTTGTCCAATTCTATGCCCCATCATTGCCATCCTGCTTAACATCTGTGCTTAGCTTGCTGCCCCTACCCTTCTTCTCCCACCCTCAGATGTCTGTGTGCTTGCCCCTGCTCCCTCCTTTTTGCTCACCATGTTTCATTGACCTGCCACTGCCCCTCCTATCTACTCTGAGTGTGTGCTCTGTCGGGCTGCTACTGCCCCTCCTACCTGCCTGGCATGGTCAGATGACTGCCGCCTGTCCCTGCCACCTCCATCCTGCCTGTCTGAGTTCCATGCCCCATCCCCTCCCTCCTATCCTCCATGGTTCATTTTGCTGCCACTCCCTTCTGCCCTCCATGCTCGGTTGTGCTGCAACTTCTCATCCTGCCTACCCCGCATGGTCTGTCGTGAAGCCCCTTCCCTCTCTTGCCTGTGTCCAGCCCCTACCCATACCTTCTGTCCTCCATGGCTCTTTGTGCATGCCTCTGCCCCCTTCCTCTTGCCCACCATGGCCGTTGTGCTGCCACTAACCCTCCTGCTTGCCATGCATGGCCTTCTGTGCTGCCACAGCCCCTCCCACCTGCACTGTGCGGTAAGCTTGATGCCCTGACCCCCTCCCACCTTCCCTCCGTTGTCTGTGTGTATGCCATTATAGTCCATTGCTTCCCTCATTGGTGTGTTGTGCTTCCAGTGTCCATCCCGCCTGCCGTCCATAGTCAGCTTGCTGTTCCAGCCCTGCCCCCTGCCCTCCGTTCTCCATGTGCAGGCCACTATCCCCTCCCTCCTGCCTTGCCTGGTCCCTTGTCGTGACCTGCCCCCTCCCTCTTGCCCTTCATGGTCCGTTATGCTGCAACTGTCTGTCCGGTATGGTCAGCTTGCTACCTTTGCCTCTTTTTCCTCTGCTCTCAGTTGTCCATGTGCATGGCCCTGTTCCCTCCCTATTGCTTTCCATGGTCCATTGTGCTGCACTGCCGTCCTGTTTGCCCTGTGTGGTGTGTGGTGCTGCTGCAACTGCTAATGCCTGCCCTGTAAGGTCAGTTTGGAGCCCTGGCACATCTCCCTCCTGCCCTCTGTTATCCAGGTCCATGTTCCTACCCCATTCCTCCTGTCCTCAGTGATCCAATGTAGCATACTTGCCAACATTTTCAACTTGGTAAAAGGGAGATTTTGGAAAAAAAAAACAAGGGAAATGATTTTCCCCATTTACTTACATTGAAAAACAGGAGATTTAAGCAGGCGACAGATAAAATAAATCCCTTTTGGGCCTAAAAACATCAGTCTCCTGCCTGAATCAGGTCTGTCAGCATGTATGGTTGTACTGCCACTGCCTCTTCCATCTGCCCTCAATGGTCTGTTATAGTCCCCCAGCCTCTCTTAACTGTCATGCATGGTTGGTTTGTTGCCCTTGCCCCCCTTTTCCCTGCCCTCCACTGTCCGTTGTGCTGCCACTGCCCCTCTCGCCTGCCCAGCATGGTCAACTTGTTGCCTCTGCACCCTCCTCCCTGCCCTCAATTATCCGAGTCGTGCCCCTGACATCTGCCACCCCACAGTATTCTAATGAACAACTAGATTGCTAACATTCTAGATTTTTTGTAAAAGCGTGGCATGAATGATGTCATCTTGGTATAATCAAAACTGTAACACCTAAAGCATTTCCTTTAGAAATTATAAAACTGAGAAGATCTTATTCCCATGGAAATTATGGTTAGTGCTCTAAAAAACTAAAATGAGGGCATATTTTCTGAGTTCTCAAATATCGACAAAGGAATTTAAATTATTTACTGTCTTGATGTTCTTTATCCAGTTGATCACTTGATTATATATTGTACTTAGGGGAGAGAATGTGGCATTGCAGCCAGAGCTGCAGACTTTGCAACTGGGGAACCAGGTTTGAGTTTCAGCGTCACCTCGCTATCCTGTGATTCCGGGCAAATCACTTAATCTCCCCATGCCTAAAGCCCAAAAGGAATGTGTCCTTCTGTAATGTAACTGATGCTCATGTAAGCTCTCCAACACCTTCGAGTCAAGTCTGACCTGTATAAAATATGCAGAAAAACAAGAACATTAAGTGTTTTGCACACTGCAGTCATACTTATTTGTTATGAATCGCCCTAATCTCCTCATTTATTGCGGTATCCTGAGTAGAAAATGCTTTCAGTTTTCCACTTCGATTCCATCAAGATGGCGGTCAGATGTGCCACACTTTTGGTATAAATTCAGACTGTTAGCACTCTAGTTGCACATCAGAACACTGTAGTAAACTGCTGATCACCAGGGAGTTAACTGGCAGTCTGCTGCTGGTGTTGAAACTGCATGTTTCGGTCTACATGTCAGAATGTTTTAATGAAATAGAAGAGGAAGACATTTGGGATCTCACTTAAAACGTGTCCTCATTTTTCTTTCTACAGCACTAAACACAATTTCTATGACAAAATGAATCCCCTCATTTTGTTCCTTTCTAAATTTAAAGTAGTTTTACATTTTACCAGTTTGATTCAATCGAGATGGCTTCAGGTGTGCCACACTTTTGTCATAAGTAAGACTGTTAGTGCTCTAGTTGTTGTTTAGAACACTCTGGGAGGCTGTAGTAGAAGACAAGGGAATCAACTGACAGGCTGCTCCTGTTGGAAGTACATGTTTTACTGAGAATGTCAGACTTCATTCTCATATGGCTGAGAAACATAGTGTGGATTTACAGAAAATATACTCTCATTTTAGCTTCTGGAGCACCTTCTATAACCTTTATGACAAAATCATGAGAAAACTGTTTTCTCTCAAACATGATTCTTGAAATCCCAGCAGAAAGCTTTTTCACAGGGTAAAATCACCTTAGCAACAAATGATTTATATTGTAACTAAAATCTGTTATCACCCTTTATACGTTTTCCTTTTTGTGACCCTCAAAACCTGCCATTCAATAAAATGCATTGCATTTCAGTGGGGTGCTATCATGTATATTGGTCCCAAGATGGCTGACATCACTTTCTGGTTGAAGTGCTAACAGCCAATCAGATCCCACTATGAGATCTGTGCTTAGGCTCTGACCAGATATACAAATTTGGATTTACTTTAATTTCTCAAAAACCTACTGACATATTTACACCAAATAACAAAAAGCGTGATCTGCAGATCAAAATCTACATTTCTGCCAAATTTAGTGTAATTCCGTCGAGCAGGTTGGGCTGCAGTCGTGTTCAAATCTCCTATGGGTATTAACATGGGAAATACACTTTTTTGACCCCTCCCCTTTTTCTCGGCCTCCGCTCGACGGATCACCCCGAAACTTTCCATGCACAACTAAAATCCCCGGGGCACTTTTTTTTTTAAATATATCAAATCCACAACTGCACAATTTTCATGATTATCTGTTGTAGGTGGCCCTGCCAGTTTTATCTCTGGCCCCTTGTGTGTCCCCTTAAAAATCCCATCTAGAGACGCCACTGTTCTTGAGTTCTGAAGCTAATATTCTTCCAAAGTCAGTAAGGGAAGCAAAAAGTAGTGCTTTCAGAAGAATATTAATTGCATTTAGTGTGCAAAATGCTGCTTTGATGATCAAGTTTAAGCACTGCTCCCCCTGGCTTGCTTTGTTTTGCTTTCTCACTCTGGTTCCATCCCGGTCTTTATATGCAGCCCATGGTTTCTTCTCCCCTTGGATAAGTTGTCCCTCCTCTTACACTTGTTCTGTGCCTCTTTGCCAAGCTTTATCACCATAGTGCTACGGTGTGAGCATGATGTCTAGCATAGGATTTGTTCTAGAATGGTACCTTTTGATTCGAATATCCTATGTTTAGAAATACTTTAAACCATTTCACACATTGTACCACATGTTTTTATGCAAAGCGAGGTCTGACAATCTTTGTTCATCTACCTTTGCATCAAAATGCAAGAGTGGAATTGGTTGAAACCAAAATACTACCCTTGGAATGCCTCAAGGAGATAGAGAAAATGAGGTGGAGGGGTGAGAATGAGAAGTGTGAGGATCATGCATTTAGGAAGAGGTAGGAGCGTGAATGATTAAAAGGTATAGGTTTGACAGTTTAAGAATGGGAGAACATATTTGAGAGTTTTATATAGTGCTAGCTAGACCCAAGGGTATTAGAGCACTTTACAGGACGGGTGAACAGGTTCCAAGGAGCGATACGATGATATGTGAGGGCTGACATAGTATAACCAGAGAGAATAAAACAATACAACATTATAGGTATATCAAAGGGTAGAGGACAGAATAATACAGCAAAATAGATCAGTGGTATTAGCGACAGATTTAGCCACTGAGTGAGTCGAGCGGCCGCATTGAGTGATCCTGTCGGTGTGGTGGGAGCATGGGTAGAAACAAATCAGATTGGTAGTGGATTGAAGTATTTGTTCAGCAATAGAGATTTCAGGTTCCGTTTGAAATAATTATAGGAGGGATTACAGCGGAGATCTTTAGGATGTGCGTTCCAAATCCTTGGAAGATTTCCTGAGAATGAACGCTTCTGGGATTTTTTCTTCAGTAAGGGAGGAATGAGGAGAAGTGACTTGGAGCTTCTCAGGGCCCAGCTTCTTCCAGCTCTCAATAGTTTGTTCTCCAGATAATTGGGTTTGTACCGTGAAGGGCTTTGTGGGTGATACAAGCTGTCTTGAAGATGCTTCTTCCTTCTATAGGAAGCCAATGAGACTCTTGAGAGCAGTTGAGATGTGGTCGAGCAGTTTGGTTCCAGTGAGGAGTCTGACGGCTGTATTAGGAGTTGTACTTAAAGGCACATGGTGACTTTTCGGGGTCCCAGTGATTAAGGCATTACTGTAGTTGAGCTTCAAGAGGACTAGTCATTGCACTACAGTCTATAAATCATTAGGGGTAATAAACAGTTCGATTTTCTTGAGATGTTTTAAGGTGTAGAGATCCCCTTTTGCTGAGTTGTCGATGTATTCTTTCACTGGCATGCTTTTGTCGAGGATGATTCCCAAGGACTTCACGGAGTTGGAGCGTGAAAGAGAACAGTTTAGTATGTCCACATTCACAAGCCATTCTTGGATTGGCAAAGGCGTGTCCTTGGGGGAAAAGAGTAATAGTTCAGTTTTATTGGGGTTCAACTTTAAGTGATTGGTGCTTAGCCAGGGTTGTACCTTGTTTAGTGTAGTATTCAGATGGCTAATGTCTCTGTGAGATGTTATTTTGTAGTGAAGTTGTGTGTCATCAGGGTATAAGTGGCTTTTGATACCCGCTTGGTCCAGAAAAACAGTGAGGGCGTCCATTAAGAGATTAGAAAGGGCTGGAGAGAATATATAGCCTTATGGAACTCCTTGTGGAACTGGTGTAGGTTGAGAGAGACAGCTGCTGATTTTTGTTTGTTGAGAGTGATGTTGTAGATAGGACGTAAACCATCTCAAGACTGTGCCATTGATACCAGGGTGATTCTTGAGGGTCTCAAGTAAAGCTTGGTGATTAACTGTGTCAAATGCGGCCGATAGGTCAAGTGGGATTAGGAGGCAGGAGTCGCCTTCATTTAAGGTTCTGAGACTGTTATCTGATATATTGAGCATAGCACTTTCCGTGATACACCCCTTTCTGCATCATGGAGGTTGAATTTAGCGATGTGTTGGTTGAGTTGTATCAGGACACACTTTTCAATCGCTTTTGCTAAGAAAGGGGGGTTGGTGACAGGTCTTAAGTTGTTGAGGTCATTGTTATCTGCGCCAGGTTTTTTGAGAACAGGTATGATTTGGCCTAGCTGGAGGGATTCAGGTACATAGACCGATGAGAGGGAAGCATTGATGATTTTGGTCCAGAGCAGAGAGATGATGTAGTTAAGGTTCTATACTAGGGTAGAGGGGAGGGGGTCGGTAGTATGTGATGTGGGCTTAAAGTTCGTAATTATCTTGTAGACTTCTCTTTCTGTTAACGGTTTGAACACTGATAAATTGGCATTGGTTTTCAGTAGGAGGAGATCATTACTGACTTTAGTTATTTGTGGGTCGCTCAGGACTGAGGGAGGGCCTGAAGGGGGCGTTACCATGGAGACGGGTGAGTTGCGGGGTGGGAGGGCTGAGGAATCGGACTTGTGACTTTGGTAAGAGATTGTTCGATTTTCACTTTTTTCTCAGTAAAGAAGTCAACTATTTCTTCACAGCGTTTGTTGGTGGCTATTGTTTCATGATGGGAGGTGAAGGTAGTTTGTTGTTGGTTATGTAGAAAAGTTCTCTTGGTCTGTTCTTCGCATGGTCAAGTTGAGTGCGAAAGAAAGTGGCCATTTCTCAAATGATGCGTTTCTTGTAGGACAAACGTCCAGACCTGGGGGGCTCGCCTTGTGTAAGTAAAGGGTTCTGTCTCCATAATCTTTCAGTCATTCTTAGTTGCCTCCTCTCTGTGTTTAGATCTAGATTGAACCAGGATCTAGAGTGGGTCTTTCTGGATCTCTTTTGTTTGAGTGGGGCCACTTAGTCAAGCAGGTTTGTCATCCCTGAGTTATAGTGGGTGGTGAAGTCATCTACCATACGTAGATGAGGATGTAAATATAGTTGGGCTATGATCGTGGTTTCCATGCCTGAAGGGGGAATTTATTGGATGTTCATTGCCCAGTGTGTGGCTATTGGCTGTGGCTTTGTTGTATCTGGGGTTGGCCTTGAGATTCAAATGTATGGGGTTGTGATCTGACCAGTCGATGGGCATGATGGATAGAAGAGAGACATAACCATTTCTGGCAATTATCACATTTGTTGTGTGTCTGTTCTTTGCAGAGTTGTTTGAAGTTATTGATTTTGAGTAAATTTGTTTGGTTATGGAATATGGTGTCATCTGTGTCATTCCTATGAAGACTGAAATCACCTAAGAACAAGTCGTTGGAGTCGGTTAGAGATACCCCTGTTATCAGGTCGGATATCTCTTCTGTGAAGATTATGGGATCACGGGGGTTGGTAGATGGTGTGAAGCTTGTTGGAAGTTGCACATTTTGTTATGTTATTCAACTCCTAATTATTCAAATGTCGAGTAGTTCCTGGTCTCAAAGGTGTTGAGGTGGATGACTTCTTTGTGAAAGATCACTAGCCCACATCCTAAATGGCCTGTTCTGTCCCGTTGTATAATGGAATAGCCAGGTGGTGTGAACAGGTTGAGTGATCATTGAGCCAAGTTTTGGTTAAGAATGCAATGTCAATGCCATCTATTAGCATAGTTTCAGCTATTTCGGTTGTGTGTTAAACTGCTGATCTGCAGTTCGTGAGCAAGCAGATTAGAGAGTCAGGGTTATTGTTTAGAGAGTGGTGTATTGAGCGGGGGGGTGGGAACTCTGTTTGTTTGAGGGATTCTGTTCATGCCAATGGTTACTGGGATTCTGGATGGGGGCTTGGAGGTCCTTCGGGGTGCTATAGAGCAGTATGATTGGCTAAGTGAAATCGCTTTAAAAAGGGATAAAGCAGTGGTCTTCAAACTGGGGGCCGAAGCATCATTCCTGTGGGCCACACACTTCACCCGAATATTTCACTTTCCCTTGTGTACTTTCCAATGTCGAAAGTATATTAGTTTCCTTTTGTTTTTCACTTAACTCCAATGGAGCTCTCTGATTGGAGGATACCAACAGAGCAACCAATCATGTGCCTGTCCCATGAGCTATGACGCTGCACCAATCACAGCGAGAGCAGCACTGAAGGAGATGGAATTGCTGCAAAGTTTAGCTTCATAAAGCTCCAGAATCCCACTACTTTGCTGTCTGTGGCACTTCTCCACTGCTGCCTTCCGCCTCCCGTTTGCTGCCTTTTGATTCCTGCTTGCTGCCTTTTACCTCCTGTTTGCTGCCTTTTGTTTTCTGCTTGCTGCCTTTTCTCTCGTGGGTGCTACCTTTTCTCTCGTGGGTGCTACCCTTCACCTCCTGGTTCCTGCTAGTACCATCGCTATTGTCTTTTACTGCCTTGCTGGTTCTCAGGACGGAAGATAGAAAGTAATTGCAGGTAAGCCTCAACAGCTTTTGAAAAAGTCACAAATGCACCGATCATTAAGATAAGAGGGATTTGGAGTCAGCTGTAGAGGTATGGGTTGACTGGGCTTTTCTGCTTTGTTCTTGCTCTCTGTTTTGCTTTTTCTGCTCATTTCTTGCCCTCTGTTTGTGCCTTCTCTGCTCGTTTCTTGCCCTCTGTTTGTGCCTTTTCTGCTTGTTTCTTGCCCTCTTTTTGGCTTTTTTGCTTGTTTCTTATCACTGTTTTTGCTTTTTTCTCCTTCTTTCTTGCCTTCTGTTTGTCCCTTCTCTGCTTGTCTCTTGCCCTCTGTTTGTGCCTTCTCTGCTTGTTTCTTGCCCTCTTTTTTCCTTTACGGCTCATTACTTACCCCCTGTTTCTGCCTTCTCTGCTTGTTTCTTACCCTCTTTTTGCATTTTCTGCTCATTTCTTGCCCTCTGTTTGTGCCTTCTCTGCTCTTTTCCTGCCTTCTCTTTGTGCCT
The DNA here is from genome assembly GCA_963921515.1 of Calotriton arnoldi. NCBI lineage: Eukaryota > Metazoa > Chordata > Amphibia > Caudata > Salamandridae > Calotriton > Calotriton arnoldi. Next base: position 39,516 of record CAWUFW010024887.1, on the reverse strand, counting down.
TCTCTGCTCATTTCGTGCCCTCTTTCACCTTCTCTGCTTGTTTCTTGCCCTCTTTTGCCTTTTCTGCTCGTTTCTTGCCATCTGTTTTGTTTTTTCCTGCTCATTTCCTGCTTGATCCTGCCCTCTGTTTTTCTTTTTTCTGCTTGTTTCTTTGACCTCTGTTTGTGCCTTCTCTGCTTGTTCCTTTCCCTCTGTTTGTGCTTTCTCTGCTCGTTTCTTGCCCTCTTTTTGCCTTTTCTGCTTGTTTCTTGCCTTCTGTTTCTGCCTTCTCTGCTCATTTATTACCCTTGTTTTGCCTTTTCTGCTTGTTTCTTGCCCTCTGTTTCTGCATTTCTGCTTGTTTCTTGCCCTCTTTTTGCCTTTTCTGCTCATTTCCTGCCCTCTGTTTTGCTTTTTTTCTGCTCATGTCTTGACCTCTGTTTGTGCCTTCTTTACTCATTTCTTGCCCTCTGTTTGTGCCTTCTCTGCTCGTTTCTTCCCTCTGTTTGTGCTTTCTCTGATCGTTTCTTACCGTCTTGTTGCCTTTTCTGCTCACTTCTTGCCCTCTGTTTCTGCCTTTTCTGCTTTTTTCTTGCCCTCTTTTTTTCTTTTTTTCTGCTAGTTTCTTGCCCTCTTTTTCCCGTTTCTGCTTATTTTATGGCCTCTGTTTTGCTATTTTCTGCTTCTTTCTTGACCCATTCGTGCTGCTTCCCTCCTCCCGCCACCCAGTCCCCTCCTCCCCTCAGGACACCCTCCTTGGTGGACATCAGAAAGAAACTTAAGACCCGGCTTTCAAATGCTGATGGATTGACTGATTCCCCACCTCAGCCATAAACACGCAGCTGAGAAGGCCAGGACACTCTAACCACAAAAATCCAATACCAGCTCTCAGCAGAATGCAATTAAGATCTTCAGTGTGCTAATCACTCTTATTATGTTTAATTTTATTTGCCAGATATAACCAGATATGACCTGTAATATGTATGTGGGGATGACTGTTGATGATGCAGAGACTAACCTTCCAGAAATTTTCCTCTGGTGGTGGTGGTGGTGGTGGTGGTGGTGGGGCGGGGTCAACCCATAAAACATTTTTGCTTGGGGGGGCACGGGTTGGCCTAAAAAAGTTTGAAGACCAATGGGATAGAGGGTTGAGGGCTTATTGGGGTCTGTGCGATAGGTGACCAAGGTGGATGAAAGTCCAGTAGGTTTGCCTACTGTCACTTGGAGATCCTCTATGAGAAATCATATTTTCTGGCATAGAGTTGGGTTTGCATAACATCTTGGTCTGGGTCAGGAGATCCTTTACTATGCGAGCAATTTCTTCAGCAAGTGCATCAAGTTTATTTTCCATTTGGCTATGGGTTGTGTTTGGTCGGTCGGTGGGGAGTTCTCATGCCACAAGAGGGGGGAAAGGTGGTGGTTCCGATGTGTGTAGCAGGAGAATGGACCATATTCATGAAGTGGCCAGAGACGTTGAGACTGGAAGCATATTGTGCTTGTTTTAGCTCAGTGGGGTCCATGTTGGAGGTCGCGTTTCTGTTTGAAGGGACTAGGGTAGTCGGCATCAGCCGGGTCGCTGCCTGAGCCCACTTTCTCCGGCGCTTTCTGAGCACAACTTAACTCATGCTTGTCCCTATGGTGTACGGCATTGGCTGGCAGCTCTCCTCTTCACTGTCCCATGCAGGATGTCCTCCAAAAAGGGCTGGTAGGTTTGCCGCAATATTCCCATCAGCCGGCATCAAATTTGGTGCAAAAGTGTCCTTTCTTCACCATTGTTCTATAACTTTCTGAGACGATGTAGAAAGGCAAGCTGAATTGGGTATTTTCAATGGATATTGATCCCTAGCCTGGTGCTTCCTAGGAGAGCTCCTCTCTGTCAGCCATCTTACAACTTGTTAGAACTGGGGGTCTTTAGTTGGCAGAGGTAGGTACCTTTGTCCAAATAGGGACCCTTGCTTCTAGTCAGGGTAAGGGGGATACACTACTAAAATAACCCCTGCTCACCCCCTTGGTAGCTTGGCACGAGCAGGCAGGCTTATCTCAGAGGCAGTGTGTAAAGCATTTGCGAACACATACAGTAACACAGTGACAACACTACAGATGGACACCACACAGGTTGGATTATAAAAATAAGTATTTTTATATAGACTTATCACAAGACCCAAAACGACAAAAATCCACAATACACTATGAAAAATATGACTGTCAATGGTAGAAAATAGTTCAGTTCAATAAAAGATGGTAAATGCGACACTCAATGTTCAATGTACCTTTGGATGCGTAACGCGATACAAACAAAAGAGTTGCAGGGAAGGTGATGCGTCGGTTCCTTACACGCAAGAACGGTGATACGTCGGTTCCTTGCTCCGGGGGAGGTGATGCGTCGGTTCCCTACTGCTGCGTAGGGGACGGTGATGCGTCGGTTCCTTACCGGAGAGGAAGTGATGCGTCGGTTCTTCACCGCGTGGGGAGGTGATGCGTCGGTTTCTTACTGCGCTTCTGTGGCGATGCGACCCGCAGCACCGTGATGCGATGACGATCCGGTGCAATGAAACAAAATGGCGTCTTCCTCTCGATGCAACACTCAGGGGGCGATGCGTACATGCCCGACGGCCGTGCGGCGACTCGGTGAATCTTCTGAGCCGCGACAGGCCCTGCGACACGCTTCTCCGATGATGCGATGGCGACACTCTTCTCCGGTGATGCGAGGCGCTTCGGCGATGCGATGGCGACAGCGGCAGTGGCGGCACGCTTTCTCGGTGATGCGACACGCATCTCCCTCTTGAGTCGCGCCTCCAGCTCCCAGCGACACGCAGTCTCTCAGAAGGCCCAACACAACAGCAGGCACTTCAAATTCTCAGCAAGGGAATTCAGGGGAGTTGGTTGGTGAAGTCTTGTGTCCCTGAGACTTCAGCAGGAGGCAAGCTCAATCTTCAAGCCCTTGGAGATGTTCTTTAAGATGATGAAAGTAGCACAAAGTTCCTTTCTTTGGCAATCAGGCAACCACTGGAGGCCAATCCCTCAAACAGCACACAGCATAGGGATAGTCTCCTCCTTCAGCTTCTCTGGTTCCTCTCCTCAGCAAAGGTTCGTCTTGTTTGTTCCAGAAGTGATCTAAAATCTTGGGGTCAGGGCCCCAGTATTTATACCCATAAATCCTTTGTCCTCTGAAGGCAGAGGGTCCTCTACCTAGTCCAAACCAGTTCTGGGTGCATTCTGCCAGTGGACACCCTCTTCCTTTGTCAGTGTGGGCCAGGGACATCAGACGCACCACAGGAGGTGGAGCCAGCATTGTGGAAGGCAGGCACAGCCCTATTCAGGCCCAGGTGCCACTCCTCCCACCACTCTACATGCAGATAGGTCTATTCAGCCCTGTGCTGACTCACCCTGTCTCCTGGAGTCCCCCAGCCCCTGTCACTCACAAACCCAAACACACTATACACAAGCTAGCAGAGGCAGGCTGGATGGTTTAGGCAAGAAAATACCTACTTTCTAAAAGTGGTATTTTCAAACACAGAATGTTAAAACCAACTTCACTAAAAGATGTATTTTATCATTCTGAGTTCAGGCATACACAATTCGTTTTTCCACCATGTTCCCTGGGTCAGTTAGGATTATAAGATGTTATAATCAAACTGCCCATTCTGGCCTATGGGGACAGGTAGCCTTGCAATAGTGAAAAACGAAATTGGCTGTAATTCACTATCAGGACATGCCACACACACCAGGGCATGTCCTACCTCTTACATACAATGCACCCTGCCCGCAGACCTACCTTAGGGGTGACTAACATGTAGAAAAGGGAAGGTTTGGGGAATGGTAAGTGAGTGCACTTCTCAAGTCGACATGGCAGTACCAGACTGCACACAGGCTCTGCAATGGCAGGCCTGAGACATACTTTACAAGCTGCTCTTGTGGGTGGCACAACCAGTGCTGCAAGCCCACCAGCAGCATTTGATTTACAGGCCCTGGGCACACGCGGTGCACTGTACTAGGGTCTGACAAGTAAATCAAATAAGCCAATCATGGAGTCACTAATCCATACATCAATTTATCATAGGGAGCACTTGCACTTTGGCACTGATTAGCAGTGGCAAAGTGCCCACAGCATCTAATCCAGCAAAAACAGGTCAGTAACAGAGGAGGCATAGCGCAAAAAATGGAAGGGAGACCCACGCCAATGGTACCAGGTCTAACACAACTCAACTATGCTAAATTTCGACATACGAGACATAACCTCTCCCAAAATAGAGTAGCCATATCAAGGAGACCGTACATCAAGAGAACAATAGTACTTTCGAATGCTTCCCATTGCTAGATGTGGAACCCATTGATGAAGCATGCAACACTAGGTAGGTGAAGATGTGCAAGAATGTATGTTAATTTCATAAGACGTTTGGATGTTTCTTCAAGGGGTGTTTCAAGGGGTGTTATACTTCTTGTATGTTTATGTCTGTTTAAGACAAAATACAACAGTCGTTTAACTGCTCTCACTCCTTCTTTAGTGTATTAGCTACCTGTGCTGTACCTGTCCTGTATGTGTGGGAGAATCATGTGATCTTCCTACTACTACAGTAACCTGTCCATTACTTAATTCTTGTGTTAGAGAAGTCTGTGGTGCTGCTGCTCTTGTACCTTTGTTATATTGTGAAGCTCGGTATAAAAATTTTCATAACAAAACAGACAAAACGATTCACATTGCCAATGCTTGTTTTATTGTATGTTGTGAATGAACGAGTGAACCGTCACAAAATATGTGAGCAGAGTTTAATTTTGGTTTTGCATGTGTAACAGCAGTTTTTGAAATGGACTAAATAATATTTAAAAAACGTAGCTGACAAGTGGCCCCATGCCAAGTATAACACATTTGCCCATTCTTCGCATTTTAGTCAACAGCACCTTGCGTGATAGAGATTTGAGCCCATAACAGAAAGCACAAGTCCCACAATGCAACATGCTGTTGTCTAAAATGCCAGGAATAAATAGAGTTATCATATGTCACAGTGGTACTTGCAGAATTTTAAAATGTAAAATAAATTAATTTCTCCACTTTCCGCATTTTTCTTGTAGGCAGTGAAGGTTTAAGCAGTCCAGTGGGGAAGAGGGCAAAAACAGCCTTTCAAATGCAGATGTAAAACTTCACAGCTAATGGGCTAATATTAACAACGCTTGGAAAAAGAAACTGGAATGCTGAAGAACTGTTGTTTACTAGAACAATGCGAGAAGCAGCAGACGAACTGTCTGTCCCTCTTTAGGAATCTGTCCTTGGCCTAGAGATAGGTGTGATTTAGTTGAAGTGCTTGCAACACCACTGTGACACGCCCTGCCTTGGACAGGGCCAGCATATCCTGCAGGTGCTGCTCAGCGTGGTCCGTCAGTGCATCTAACTGAGTTAATGCATAAACATAAAGGCAGCCCAATTTCAGTTGAAACAGATGCACAGCTCCATTCTGCTCTGGTGCGCGCTGTTCATTATAATTAGGGCCACTGGAATTATGCAATTGTGTGGTGACTTTTGCATGATTATATATTTGCCACATTTCAATCAATCAATCAATCAAACAATCAGGGAGATTATAAGCGCGCTACTCACCCGTGAGGGTCTCAAGGCACTGGGGGAAGGGAAGCAGCTCCGGTCAGTTGAAGAGCCAGGTCTTGAGGGTCTTCCTGAAGATGTGCAGGGTGGTTGCGTGCCTGATGTTGATCGGCAGCTCGTTCCAGGTCTTGGCCGGGATGTAGGAGAAGGCTCTTCCACCCGTTCTAGCTCTGCGAATGCGTGGGGGTTCGGCGAGGGCAAGGTCGGCAGATCGGAGGTTCCACTTGGGTACGTGGAAAGAGATTCTATCGTTGAGATATTGGGGTCCGGTGTTGTGGAGGCATTTGTAGGCGTGGGTAAGTATCTTGAAGGTTACTCTTTTCTCGACGGGGAGTCAGTGGAGGTTGCGCAGGTGCTGGGTGATGTGTTCGTGTCCAGGGATGCCGAGGACGAGTCTTGCTGCAGTGTTCTGTATGGTCTGGAGTTTGCGGAGTAGAGACTGGTTGATTCTGGCGTAGAGGGCGTTTCTGTAGTCCAGTCTGCTGGTTATGTGTGCGTGGGTGATGGTCTTTCTTGATTCAGGGGATATCCATTTGAGAGTCTTTCGGAGGATGCAGAGGGTGTTGAAGCAGGTGGTGGCGACGGCGTTGACCTGTCGGGTCATGGAGAGGAAGGAGTCGAGTACGACGCCAAGGTTTCGGGCGTGGTCCGTTGGGGTGAGGGGGCTGCCGAGGGCGGTTGGCCACCAGGAGTCGTCCCATGCGGAGGGGGAGGGTCTGAGGACGAGGATCTCTGTCTTCTCCGAGTTGAGCTCAAGCAGCTGCTGCTCATCCAGGATGCAACGTCTTTCATTCCTTCTTGGAAGTTGAGTCTGGTGGTGATGGGGTCCTTGGTGAAGGAGAGGATGAGTTGGGTGTTGTCGGCATAGGATACTATGCTGAGTCCATGCTGTCTGATGATGGTGGCGAGTGGGGCCAAGTACATGCTGAAGAGCGTGGTGCTAAGTGACGATCCTTGGGGTACTCCGCAGTTGATTTCCGTGGGTTCGGAGAGGAAGCGTGGAAGTCTGATTCTTTGAGTTCTGTCGGCGAGGAAGGAGCGGAGCCGGTCGAGGGCGCTTCGTTGAATGCCGGCTTCGTGGAGTCTAGTGGTGAGTGTACGGTGGGAGACGGTGTCGAAGGCTGCAGATTGGTCAAGTAGGGTCCGGGCCGCGGTGTGTCCTTGGTCGAGGAGGGTGCGGATGTCGTCTGTGGCGGCGAATAGTGCAGTCTCCGTGCTGTGGTTGCTGCGAAATCCGGATTGGGAGGGGTCGAGGATAGAGTTTTCTTCGATGAATTTCGTTAGCTGGACGTTGACAGTCTTCTCAGTGACTTTGGCTGCGAAAGGGAGGGAGATGGGTCGGTAGTTCTTGAGGTTCGTGGGGTCTGCTGATGGATTTTTGAGTAGGGGTCTGACTTCTGCGCGCTTCCAGTCATCGGGAAAGATGCCGGTTTCAAAGGTGGCGTTGATGGTGCGTCGTAGTTCTGGAGCGATGGCGGCAGCGGCTCTGTGGAAGATGTGCGGAGGGCAGGGGTCCGTGGGGGCTCCTGAGTGGATGCCTCTCATGGTTGATGCGGTGTCTTCGGTGGTGATTGGGGTCCAGGAGGAGATGGTGGGCTGGCTGGCGTTGCTGGAGGACGGAGTGGTATCGGAGTCAGGAGTCTGGTCATTGAAATTGTCGTAGAGGCCCTTGATCTTCAGATGGAAGTAGGAGCTGAGCTTGTTGCAGAGGTCCTGGGAGGGGGTGATGTCCCTGGTTTTGCTGGGGTGTTTGGTGAATTCCTGGATGATGCTGAAGAGTTCCTTGGAAATGCTGGAGTTGGCGAGGATCTTGTTCTGGATGAAGGTCCTTTTGGTGGATCTGATGCGTTGGTGGTATTCTGTCATGGCGTTCTTGTAGGTGGTCCGGTCTTCCGAGGATTTGCTATTTCTCCAATTCTTCTCGAGACGTCTGCAGGTGTGCCTGGATTCTTGGAGGTCGGTGGTGAACCAGGTGGCTTTCCTGGGGCGCTGTCTGTCGGGGTTACGTAGGGTTTTGCTCATCTGTGCAGTTGGAGATCCATCTGTGGAGTTCTTTGGCTGCAAGGTTGGAGTCTGTCGAGGCGGCGGGGGCATCACGGTTGAGGGCGGAGTTGAGCTGCTCCTCAGTGATCTTGCTCCAGTTTCTTCGTGGAGGGCGGGGTGCAGGTTTGGGTGCCGTGGGTTTATTGAGGTGAAAGTGTATGTAGTGGTGGTCCGTCCAAGGGGGTTGCGTGGTGTAGCTGAAGTGGATGTTTTTTCCTCCTGCGAAGATGGGGTCGAGGGTGTGTCCTGCTTTGTGGGTGGGGGTGGTGACGAGTTGTTTCAGTCCGAGGTTGTCAAGGTTGTCCAGGAGGGTGGGGGAGTTGGGGTCGCTGAGGTTGTCGAGGTGGAAGTTGAGGTCTCCGATGAGTATGTAGTCCATGGAGGCGATAGCGTGGGGGCGTGATGAAGTCGGCGATGGAGGTGGTGAACGCAGTTCGAGGTCCGGGGGTCTGTAGGCGAGGGTGCCTCTCAGGGTTGTTCTGGGGCTGGTCTAGATCTGGAAATGGAGGTGTTCGGTGGTGGGCAGGCTGTCGCTCGAGCTGGAGGTCGTGAATTGGAGGGAGCTCTTGTGTGCAATGGCAAGTCCTCCTCCTGGGCGGTTGGGGCGGTCCTTCCTCTGGATCTTGTATCCATCTTGGATGGCGGTGGCGATGTCAGGGGCGGAGGTGGAGTTGGTCCAAGTTTCTGTGAGGAAAGCAACGTCTGGTGAGAGGGTGTCGAGGAGTTCCCAGATTTCTACGGCGTGTCTGTGCAGGGAGCGCACGTTGAGGAGGATGCACCTCAGGGCTTCGGAGGTGTTGGTGGTCGTCGTTGGGGTGCGGATGGTGGTGAAGGTCTGGCAGCAGTGACGGCAGGAGAACTGTCCGTGGGTGGTGCTTGGCGTGGACCGCTGGCAGTTGTTGTACCTTCCGGGGTTGAGTGCGAGGAGGGCCGCTGAGTCATAGCGGTGGGGGGTCGGGAATCCAGGGTCCCTGTCACTGGCCACGGTCGGGTCATGGATGGGCGCAGACGGGCTTGCCTTCGGCGCGCCAGCGACTCACCCGCTGCTTGCCGCTGCCATTAAATAAGGAGAGGGGGGAGGGAAGTGCAGCTGGGAGGCGGGAGCGGGAAACCAGCGAGGGAAAGGGGCCGCGGGGGCAGCAGCGGCGAAAACGGGCATGGAGGGCACGGCAGGAGAGAGGATCAGGGGGCAAGATTAACCTAGGGATAACTAAGGCAGATACAAAAAATAAAAGCAGGCAAGATTAATTAGGATTAACTGAGGCAAATACAAAAATAGCAGAAGAGACCACAGGGCAACAGGCAGACTCGAACTCCTACCAGCGGAGACGTAGAAGGCCTGCGGCGGAGGCACAGACAGCGGGGCTGCACGGGCGGAGAGCTGGGTCACTGACCAGGAGGTCAGAGGTCCATTTGTCACATAATCCATCATCTGCTGCATAATGTGCAGATTTTAACAAAAAAATGTGTTTCTAGCTCAAATGGTTCAAATGTTAGTTAAAACGCAATGATGTGTTGCTGTGCAGTGGAAGGACCTTTGCAAAGATTGACTGGTCACCTTTCTGTATCTTATTGCTATATTTGGGTATTAAACTGGAACTAATGAAAAACAGCTAATGCCCAGACAGTGTTAACAAGTTTAAAAATGACCAAATAATAAAGTAATACTATCACAAACTGTGCTGCAAAATGTCGCATAATTTGCCTTTTCTTGCCGCACTAAAACTGTGAGTTGGAATAGAGGTCGCAGACAGCACAGTAGGGAAACAGGGAGCAGTGGCTGTTTCTGTGTTTCTGAGCTGTGTGGTCTTCAGTTAATATTCTAGGTTTAACAGAGTTGTTTACTAAGGGCTAGTGTGGGTTCCTGCACTGCACCATGCAGTTTTACTTTTATAACAGTAAGACAATTGACACAATACTTTGCAGCTCTTTGTGCCATGCAAGGGCCTGCTCAAAACCTTAATGAATAATCTCCTCAATGTCAGGCCCAAGTAACGAAGCTACACATTTTGTTACATTGTCCTAATTTTGCACAATAACATTTCTGCTGTGACCTTTTGCACATATTCACGTTCGTGACAATGTGGGATTAATTTCTCTGAAACTACTTCTGTTTACACATCTAGCTCTGCATAACATTATCATGGTGCCTCGAACACCATGTACAAGGCCTTTTTATACACAATGTACAAATGTAGTTCTATCTTCATCCACGGGGTGACAAGACTACCTACATATCCATAACATTGCTAATCTATACGTACATCACAAGGATGCCTTCTATTATAAATAATGAGCATCCCAAAAGATTAGCAGAGGAGGCACTTCAGCTGACACCGAGGGTCCCTGCATGCTAAGACTTCACCATGCAGCGGTCTGACATCTCCGTGAGGGGGTGTCCAGTTTGTCACCAAGACGGGCTCATACATTCTCTCCCGCCAGGTAATGGGGTTGGATCGTCCCTTGGGGGGATACTTGGCTTCACACCTACCACATTCTAGGAACACACAGAGTAGGGTTCGCATAATAGGAGTACGCCTGATTACTACCTTGTTTATATGCCCGCATATATACACTGTTTTAGCACCATGGTAGAACTATACTATTTACTCTTAAGGTGCTTGTAATCACTTTCATCTGCTTCTGTCTACTGATTATCGCAGCACATGTATTTTATACAAGAATAACGTCGGTTCAATAAATATATTGAAAACATCCCATTGTGAATTCTCTGTATGTTTCTCTGAGAGCAAAAGAGCACCAGTGACTGAGCGAAAGATCCTGATATGTTTCCGCGATCCCTGAGGAGTCAGGGTTGTCATGTTCAGTGGTTGCAAGAAACTATTTACTCCCTGGTAAGGTTATGGGGGCTTATGGTGGCACTGTGAGCTAGCTGGTCTTTAGGCCAACATATCCTGCGGGGGTGCAAGGAATCAGTCTAGGCACCTCACCCAAAGTTTATGTTGTCCGCAAACACACAGGTCCTACGGATTAGTGGGAACTACATGACAAATTTTACCGAACCAGTATTCGTTCTGTAAACAGTATTAATTTGAGAAAAGCAAGTGCACAGCTGCATTCTGTGCCTGAGTGGAGGTGCAGAATATGTTCAAAATAAGGACAGACCACTTAGCTGATGGACACTCCAAGCAGAAAACTGGAGTTACAGCTATTAGAGCCCAAATCCAGGATCAGACTGGGCTAAAGTGTCATCTGGCAGTGCCAGATGGGTTGGTCTAACAGGTCAGTGTGTGCGGCAGATTTGTGGGACAAAGAACCACTTTTGTGGCTGTGTTTGGGATTTTGCTTGAACATCTTTTTATAATGACTACGAGGCAGTAGCAGACAGCACAGTGCTGGTTCCCTACTCTCAAACTTACCCTACCCCTGTAAGCGAGAGTACTGAATGCATCAATGAATATCCCACCTGAAGCTCAGGCAGCAATTGATTTGCTGGATGTGGATGGGTGGGGCTTGAAAGCAAGAGGGCTGTAATCACTTGCTTGTGCTGTGAAAACTCGAGGTATAATGGGAGAGCTGCTTACTACCTGTGAGGTTCTGTCATGCAGTGCAGTATGTGACACCTGACACAGTGATGGGGGAGTTGCTAATCCAGACAGACCAAGAAGATATCGTTTGATGTGCATTTCCTTTTTTCCCCCTAACCAAAGTGTTTAAATGTTTCGATAAAAAATATTCTCTACTGTTTAAAGGAAGATAAAAATTCCCCTGCTCTATAGTAATTGTTTACTCAACTTCACTATTGCAATAGCCTTGACACTGGAGTCCCTAACAAATCAATATCCAAACACCAGAGAGTCCATAAGCATCCTGCATCATCTGGTATGAAACAACATGACCACATCACACCTGCTCTGTAGACTCTCTATAAAGGAAAGAGAAAATTTCAAATTCCTCTGCGTCGTCCGGAAAATCTTACATGGCTGAGATCCGAATTACCCTGTCACAGTTGTTTGTCCTTTATTTTCCCCTTTAATGTCTAACGTCTTGGAATCTTAACCTAGTGTCTGTCTTTCAGACTTGTAAGGCTCATATCTGTGAGCTCTCTATCTCACTGTCTGCACATGAACTCTGGCTTGCTCAAATTCAGATCACTATAACCGGTGTGTTGAAGGAGACTTCTGGCCATCCCTCCCTGTGCCTGGCTCTATTCTTCTTTCCTCAGGCCCGTCGTCAATTTACTGAAACCTATTTCCACCCCATCATCTTGCAGACTCTTCACCGATGCTTTAACCCTTTTCTATCACAGTACGTTGTTGATGGATTCCTTCAGTTGATAATATCATTCTGAGTGATACTTGGATATTATTATTTCTGTGTACCCGATTTTGCAGTGCATTACTAAAAAAACAAAATATATAATAAGGTGTTAAACTTAGGTAGAAATATAACTGTGCTGTCAGCCGAATGAGATGCGATGTCAACAAAGACGCTGTGGTTTACAGTGTCAAAATGTGTCTGAGAGTTCTAGTAATGTCAAACTGCACAGTATGCCTTGGTCCTGGGTACTGAGTAGTTCTTCCCTGATATTTACCACTGCTGACTCTGTGTCCCTGAGGGGTCTGAAACCCAACTTAAATTTACTGAGAAGGCTATTTGTTTCAATGTGTTATTTAATTCTTTTGATGACTACTGTTCTACTGTTTCAAGTGCATTTGAAGCTCAGGTCAATATCTTTCCTCCCAGTGCTCTGCCTTGATGTTTCAGTTGATTAAGTTTATCTGTGAAATATTAATTGGTCTTTATAGGATTAGGCTTCTGGGTGAAAAAGTAGTAAAGAGTATCTAATTTTGAGAAGTACTGTATTTTCGAAAGTGTCTCTAGAAGTTATTGTGTGAAATTAGAACAGGAGCCGGTAAGGAGTTCAGTGATCTTCAAAAATAGGTGAAGGCTATGTCCTTGTGAGTGAGCTGTTCCATTGATGAGCTGGGAAAAGCCAAACGTGTTCACTGCTTCATTGATATTTTGGTTTTACAAGTTTAGGAGACCATTTACTAAGATATCCAGTAATGGGCATACTATGGCAATCAACAGATGTAATGGCACACTTCATTGGTAATTAAATGAACAGTGGCGTAGCAAGGATGTCATGGATCCCAGTGAAAAAAAGGTATTAATCCCCACAGGCCAATGACTGAACATCACCACAGGCCACCTACTTACCCAATGCTGTGCCTCACCCCTTTTCTTTGCATCTTCCCAATATATTAAGTCTCCTTTAGCATCTCTCCATTTTCTCACTCTATCTCAGACCTGCCAACTCACACGGTGCCACAGTGTGACACACGAGATGTGCTTCCATCACCCGGTCACCCGGTGAGGAGCTGATATCACATGGTGGCAGGGAAAACGAGCTGAAAGTTCAGCTTATTTTCTGAGGATTTCAACTGCTGACGTCCATTAATGGATGTGAAAATACTCCAGGACATCGGAAAAAGTCTCAGCAAGCTTTTACTTTTTTTTTTAGAGGAGGGGGCTTGAAAACGAGTTGTGGGCAAAAGTGCCTCTTAGGTACTTCTCGGCATTAGGCCCTGCCCCCTCCTCAAACGGTGAGGTTCTTGGTGAAGTTGGTAGGTCTGCTATCTTCCTGTTTCTTCCTCTACCTCTCTTCCCCTTGTCTCCTGCCTCTGCTCTCCCCTCTGATATACTAGAATTTAGGATGGCTAAAGGGATTTGTCATCAGACCAGTGAAGTAAATGGAAGGAAAGAATTTGCAAAATGCCCAAATACCCATTCTCTTTCTGGATAGCCAGGGTAGGGTGCTCATGCCTTTGATGGGGAGATCCGCACACACATGAGAGGCACACTGGAGAAGCCATGTGGGGGCTTTCCCACATGTCTCCATAAGATAGCCACGGAGAGGAGAAGACATATAACAATCATATCACTGTGTGCAGTGCTGCATGTGCAGTGCTATTGTTAAGTGTCAGATAGCCCCTCGGCCACGCTTTCACCCACTGCTGCTGCTTATCCTTTTCTTGGGGCCAATTGCTATAGAACATTAAGAAGACCCTAAGTCGCATACAGTTCGTAGTAGGTGGGGGGCTTCAGCCCACTGCATTTGCTTCTGGTACCCACTGCAGTCTACACAATATTTTCTGAGAATCAAATTACCTCAAGGCTGTATCATTTCTCTGACATTTTTCCAGAGCTATTGTGTAGAGACAGCATTGATTTCTTCCCTCTGTCCTAAGATGAACATCCAGCATCTGGCCATATACAGCTAGTGTAAAGAAATATTTAATAAAATTACACCAGGTATGAATTTGGGGTGGGTGTAACTGGCGTAGTTTGCAGTAGTGTAATTACGCAAAATTACAGGTATGCGAGATTACGCAGAATTATTCGATGAGTTTAAGCTTGCATTTAACGCTACTTTCTTAGCTCAAAATGCACCCTTTCATCCAAAATGTACCTGCGGATGCATTTTGCACTAACAAACTAGCGCTAAGTGCAGCAAAACAAAAACAGAAGCAGACAGCAGCTACTCATGCTCTGGACTTATGCTCCTGGGTATGCATTTTTGCCCCAAATTATGCAAACAGGTTTTACTTTCAGTGTCACATAAGTAACGCGCAATTACCAAAATTACTCTAATTACTTCAGTGTAATTAAAATTTACTAGCATTATTCATACTAGGTTCATTCATAATAGGCTCAGGCCTAGTATGAATGCTGCTCTTGTTCATCAGCTCCTCAAAAGAAGAGGGTAAGGCTTATGCTACGCACCCATGTCCTCTGCCTCTATTTTCTATTATCTAAAATGGCAGCCATCAACATGACATGAAGGTGACGGAATGCACACCTTTCTTGTCTTAATATGTCCAATAATAATCCAAGTACGCGTGCTAACTGGGCTAATGCCTTGCCCAATGGCATACTAGTCAAAATTGTGCTGTGTGGAGCGTCATTACGCCCCAATCCCGGTCGCACAGCGAAATCATCGATATACAGTGATGCTCCAATATAATTGAATCATCCATTTTACTCCGTTTTATCTGAATTAATTCCAATCCTTTTGACACTCTTTCTGTTTTATTCCATATGCAAGGTGTCATGCCTTTTCAAAAGCTTCAGGTGCTCAAGATGTGCCCATCCAGACCTCTTTCAAGAACACGGCAAAAACGCATGATACTTCTTAAGCAATATTCTTTATTCCAACCCAATGCATTTCGGGCTTAACCAGCCCTTCTTCAGGGGTAACTGCAAATATTAATATAAACAACGCCATTACTACATAGTCCTTCGTATAACATGTGACATGACCCTTATTCCCCTTAATACATCAATATAACCGTGATGACAAGCAAAAATGCAAAAACAAACCCTTTCCCTCTCCTTATTCGTTTATTGTTGATCCCATCTCTTTTATAAACCCAACATAAACCCACCAGGTGCCGTTCTAATTTAGCTACGCCCCTTCCCCACCCATAAAGTATTCTCCATCTTGTCTCACCATCTTCTACACCTTGCACTCACACCTCGAAACTCACTATCACACCCCGTCCACCTACAATCTGCCATCCCCCTAACACACTAAACATTCTCTCATCTCGCACTTCCCGATTCACACCTCTCCCCTTACATCTCACTGTCTGGTCTCCCCGACCACCCGCATTCAATCTCCTTCTAATCTAACTCGCTCACAACATACTCCAACCGTCCCAGCCGCAGGTCATCACATACCTGCGAACACTTCATCCCGCTCTTAACTCTGCATCCTCCTTCATGAAAGTGTTTCTTCCCCCACATAACCCTCCGCTTTAAATCACAAACCATCAACCAGACCCCTCCTTCCAACGTATATGCTAAATAAACACCTCACACTCCCACCACTCCCCAAACACTGCAGCTTCACAAACTCCAACTCCCAGCACCCACTAAACTTCCATAAACAAAATGTTGCATAGAACTCATATAATTACGCATACATTAATTAAAATACAGTGACGTGAACATATTGCGTGACAAATAATTGTTCACATGTAAAAGAACAATGTTTACAAAACTTAAATGTCAAAGTTGTGGCGTTATTCATTGACAAGGTGACATGAACTTGCTTTCAGAACGCAGATGTTTCGCTTTGCATATGATAATACTCGTCAGTTTATCAAATTCAACTGCTGTTATCCTGGGTGCAAACCATCAATGAGGGCAATTACCATTTAATATCACATGAAGGTGACGGAATGCACACCTTTCTTGTCATAATATGTCCAATAATAATCCAAGTACGCGTGCTAACTGGGCTAATGCCTTGCCCAATGGCATACTAGTCACAATCGTGCTGTGTGGAGCATCATTACGCCCCAATCCCGGTCCCACAGCGAAATCATCGATATACAATGATGCTCCAATATAATTGAATCATCCATTTTACTCCGTTTTATCTGAATTAATTCCAATCCTTTTGACACTCTTTCTGTTTTATTCCATATGCAAGGTGTCATGCCTTTTCAAAAGCTTCAGGTGCTCAAGATGTGCCCATCCAGACCTCTTTCAAGAACACGGCAAAAACGCATGATACTTCATAAGCAATATTCTTTATTCCAACCCAATGCATTTCGGGCTTAACCAGCCCTTCTTCAGGGGTAACTGCAAACATCAATATAAAAAACGCCATTACTACATAGTCCTTCGTATAACATGTGACATGACCCTTATTCCCCTTAATACATCAATATAACCGTGATGACAAGCGAAAATGCAAAAACAAACCCTTTCCCTCTCCTTATTCGTTTATTGTCGATCCCATCTCTTTTATAAACCCAACATAAACCCACCAGGTGCCGTTCTAATTTAGCTACGCCCCTTCCCCACCCATAAAGTATCCTCCATCTCGTCTCACCGTCTTCTACACCTTGCACTCACACCTCGAAACTCACTATCACACCCCGTCCACCTACAATCTGCCACCCCCTAACACACTAATCATTCTCTCATCTCGCACTTTTCGATTCACACCTCTCCCCTTACTTCTCACTGTCTGGTCTCCCCGACCACCCGCATTCAATCTCCTTCTAATCTAACTCGCTCACAACATACTCCAACCGTCCCAGCCGCAGGTCATCACATACCTGCGAACACTTCATCCCGCTCTTAACTCTGCATCCTCCTTCATGAAAGTGTTTCTTCACCCCACATAACCCTCCGCTTTAAATGACAAACCATCAACCAGACCCCTCCTTACAACGTATATGCTAATTTAACACCTGACACTCCGCCACTCCCCAAACACCGCAGCTTCACAAACTCCAACTCCCAGCACCCAGCACCCACTAAACTTCCATAAACAAAATGTTGCATAGAACTCATATAATTACGCATACATTAATTAAAATACCGTGACGTGAACATATTGCGTGACAAATAATTGTTCACATGTAAAAGAACAATGTTTACAAAACTTAAATGTCAAAGTCGTGGCGTTATTCATTGACAAGCTGACATGAACTTGCTTTCAGAACGCAGATGTTTCGCTTTGCATATGATAATACTCGTCAGTTTATCAAATTCAACCACTGTTATCCTGGGTGCAAACCATCAATGAGGGCAATTAACCATTTACTATCACATGAAGGTGACGGAATGCACACCTTTCTTGTTATAATATGTCCAATAATAATCCAAGTACGCGTGCTAACTGGGCTAAAGCCTTGCCCAATGGCATACTAGTCAAAATCGTGCTGTGTGGAGCGTCATTACGCCCCAATCCCGGTCGCACAGCAAAATCATCGATATACAATGATGCTCCAATATAATTGAATCATCCATTTTACTCCGTTTTATCTGAATTAATTCCAATCCTTTTGACACTCTTTCTGTTTTATTCCATATGCAAGGTGTCATGCCTTTTCAAAAGCTTCAGGTGCTCAAGATGTGCCCATCCAGACCTCTTTCAAGAACACGGCAAAAACGCATGATACTTCATAAGCAATATTCTTTATTCCAACCCAATGCATTTCGGGCTTAACCAGCCCTTCTTCAGGGGTAACTGCAAACATCAATATAAAAAATGCCATTACTACATAGTCCTTCGTATAACATGTGACATGACCCTTATTCCCCTTAATACATCAATATAACCGTGATGACAAGCAAAAATGCAAAAACAAACCCTTTCCCTCTCCTTATTCGTTTATTGTCGATCCCATCTCTTTTATAAACCCAACATAAACCCACCAGGTGCCGTTCTAATTTAGCTACGCCCCTTCCCCACCCATAAAGTATCCTCCATCTTGTCTCACCGTCTTCTACACCTTGCACTCACACCTCGAAACTCACTATCACACCCCGTCCACCTACAATCTGCCATCCCCCTAACACACTAATCATTCTCTCATCTCGCACTTCCCGATTCACACCTCTCCCCTTACTTCTCATTGTCTGGTCTCCCCGACCACCCGCATTCAATCTCCTTCTAATCTAACTCGCTCACAACATACTCCAACCGTCCCAGCCGCAGGTCATCACATACCTGCGAACACTTCATCCCGCTCTTAACTCTGCATCCTCCTTCATGAAAGTGTTTCTTCCCCCCAAATAACCCTCCGCTTTAAATGACAAACCATCAACCAGACCCCTCCTTCCAACGTATATGCTAATTTAACACCTGACTCTCCGCCACTCCCCAAACACCGCAGCTTCACAAACTCCAACTCCCAGCACCCAGCACCCACTAAACTTCCATAAACAAAATGTTGCATAGAACTCATATAATTACGCATACATTAATTAAAATACCGTGACGTGAACATATTGCGTGACAAATAATTGTTCACATGTAAAAGAACAATGTTTACAAAACTTAAATGTCAAAGTCGTGGCGTTATTCATTGACAAGATGACAGGAAACTTGCTTTCAGAACGCAGATGTTTCGCTTTGCATATGATAATACTAGTCAGTTTATCAAATTCAACCACTGTTATCCTGGGTGCAAACCATCAATGAGGGCAATTAACCATTTAATATCACATGAAGGTGACCTTTCTTGTCATAATATGTCCAATAACAATCCAAGTACGCGTGCTAACTGGGCTAATGCCTTGCCCAATGGCATACTAGTCAAAATCGTGCTGTGCGGAGCGTCATCACAGTTATATTGATGTATTAAGGGGAATAAGGGTCATGTCACATGTTATACGAAGGACTATGTAGTAATGGCGTTTTTTATATTGATATTTGCAGTTACCCCTGAAGAAGGGCTGGTTAAGCCCGAAATGCATTGTGTTGGAATAAAGAATATTGCTTAAGAAGTATCATGCGTTTTTGCCGTGTTCTTGAAAGAGGTCTGGATGGGCACATCTTGAGCACCTGAAGCTTTTGAAAAGGCATGACACCTTGCATATGGAATAAAACAGAAAGAGTGTCAAAAGGATTGGAATTAATTCAGATAAAACGGAGTAAAATGGATGATTCAATTATATTGGAGCATCATTGTATATCGATGATTTCGCTGTGCGACCGGGATTGGGGCGTAATGACGCTCCACACAGCACGATTTTGACTAGTATGCCATTGGGCAAGGCATTAGCCCAGTTAGCACACGTGCTTGGATTATTATTGGACATATTATGACAAGAAAGGTGTGCATTCCGTCACCTTCATGTGATATTAAATGGTTAATTGCCCTCATTGATGGTTTGTACCCAGGATAACAGTGGTTGAATTTGATAAACTGACGAGTATTATCATATGCAAAGTGAAACATCTGCGTTCTGAAAGCAAGTTCATGTCATCTTGTCAATGAATAACGCCACGACTTTGACATTTAAGTTTTGTAAACATTGTTCTTTTACACGTGAACAATTATTTGTCACGCAATATGTTCACGTCACAGTATTTTAATTAATGTATGCGTAATTATATGAGTTCTATGCAACATTTTGTTTATGGAGGTTTAGTGGATGCTGGGAGTTGGAGTTTGTGAAGCTGCGGTGTTTGGGGAGTGGCGGGAGTGTCAGGTGTTAAATTAGCATATACGTTGGAAGGAGGGGTCTGGTTGATGGTTTGTGATTTAAAGCGGAGGGTTATGTGGGGGGAAGAAACACTTTCATGAAGGAGGATGCAGAGTTAAGAGCGGGATGAAGTGTTCGCAGGTATGTGATGACCTGCGGCTGGGACGGTTGGAGTATGTTGTGAGCGAGTTAGATTAGAAGGAGATTGAATGCGGGTGGTCGGGGAGACCAGACAGTGAGAAGTAAGGGGAGAGGTGTGAATCGGGAAGTGCGAGATGAGAGAATGATTAGTGTGTTAGGGGGATGGCAGATTGTAGGTGGACGGGGTGTGATAGTGTGTTTCGAGGTGTGAGTACAAGGTGTAGAAGATGGTGAGACGAGATGGAGAATACTTTATCGGCGGGGAAGGGGCGTAGCTAAATTAGAACGGCACCTGGTGGGTTTATGTTGGGTTTATAAAAGAGATGGGATCGACAATAAACGAATAAGGAGAGGGAAAGGGTTTGTTTTTGCATTTTTGCTTGTCATCACGGTTATATTGATGTATTAAGGAGAATAAGGGTCATGTCACATGTTATACGAAGGACTATGTAGTAATGGCATTTTTTATATTGATATTTGCAGTTACCCCTGAAGAAGGGCTGGTTAAGCCCGAAATGCATTGGGTTGGAATAAAGAATATTGCTTAAGAAGTATCATGCATTTTTGCCGTGTTCTTGAAAGAGGTCTGGATGGGCACATCTTGAGCACCTGAAGCTTTTGAAAAGGCATGACACCTTGCATATGGAATAAAACAGAAAGAGTGTCAAAAGGATTGGAATTAATTCAGATAAAACGGAGTAAAATTGATGATTCAATTATATTGGAGCATCATTGTATATCGATGATTTCGCTGTGCGACCGGGATTGGGGCGTAATGACGCTCCACACAGCACAATAGAGCCATCAACATGAGCCACCTTTTAAAGACATAGAAGCACTTGTCAGGACAGGCCCATGTGGGAGACCTCTTTACCTTGGAAATATTTCCAGGTCATTGTTAGTTTTACCATGGGGAGGATTTGCTACAAGGGAAATACAGAGTATAAACTCTGGCAACTTAAATGGTGACATGCCCCTATACAGGACCCTTACATTTGATAAAAGCTGGAGCAAATATAGACACACGCAGATGGGTTCCTACGTGTACTCGTGTTTCCACTTACCATTGTTACCACAGTCATATCGTTTGGTAGCAATGATAATGGGGACTATGGGTTGTCTGAGAGAATATTGAGGAAACAAATATCGTATGGCCAGAATATTGTCTCAAAAATATCGAGGCCCAAAATATTGAGAAGGTAAGTGCAAAGAGGTAAGTATAGATTTACTATCTGTAACTCCACATCTACCTACCTTGAAGATATATATATATTGTGAAGGTGCATATATGTGGAGTTAAGTTTAGTTAATGTTTGGTTACCCACATAAACTTGCCTTCATAATATTTTGGTCTTCGATATTTTTGACACAATAATTCGTCCACACGATATTTGTTCTCTGATATTTTGTGCAAACACCGAACTACCCAACTCAGTTGTGCTTATATCACTCACCCTAGAAAAATGAAAGAATGAGTTTGCAGCAACAGGATTTGAACCTGTCAACTCCCAGCTGCTCTGAGTTGGCCACGATAGGAACAGTGACCAGCAAGGAATCTTACCAGCTATATCTGAGGGGTAGGTGTATCTAATGGGAAGCTGATTCAAGTGGTCAAGGCACCTTCTGATGGGGTTAAGGTACCTGAGGATCTTTGTGCATGAAGGAACTCTTGGTATAATGCTTCCAGTGTGTTGCTGAGGTTGCAAATACACTTCCTTAAGAGCTGTGTGTAATCCCCTGCTCGCAAGTTTAAATAATGATAAAAACATCCCGAATAGTTAATCTGCCTGCTTTGACGAACAAGTGTAATCCGTGAATAACATTTTCGATTCCATAGTAAGATGGCACAGTACGCCTAAAATGCCGAGGGTGGCACTAGAAGAGAAAATGTGGGACCAGGAGAGAGGAAAGGAGGGAGACAAGACTGAGGGGATGAAGAAGGTGCATTGTGGATGCTAATACGCCATCAAAGACAATATCAATGGACCAATAGCGCTTTTTGGCTTGTTGCTCGATTTACATATGTGAGGGCACTTTTTTTAAATATCCAATTCGCAAATGGGGCCAGTTTTATTTTAGAGCCCTGGCCTAATTTCTGTCCCAATGCAACCCTGCTCAAAGTTAAATGATGCAGGGATCAAAACACGGTTCAGCCAATTGTTAGCACGGTATCATCGCTAAACGAGGATGAATGTGTGAAAGATGCTGCGCGAGAGGCATTTGAAAAAGGATACCTTGTATTTTTGGTACGTGTAACGACTGTACCACTGACGTATCCTGTCATTGGTCCTGCGTGTCCATAGGTGCTTAAAAATATGTTCAATGTATTTATTTCTTTGCATTGTACTTGGAAAATCGCAAACCTTAGTATTCAACCAATGTGTATTAAAAGACACGCACAACCCTAGAATTAGAAACTTTAAAAAAGCGTAGGTTATTCAAAATACAAGGTGTTTATCGCCACTGTCCTTTAATAACGTGTTTACTTGTTAACGTGGGCAGAAAAATACAGCATAATTGTAGAAGGAAATACTTTTCGCAGACATGATTTTTTGTTTTTGTACTACCTGCTGAGCATCGTCCATGTAGAGTTTCTCTCAGCGGCGGAAGCTGTCGTTCATACGATGAATGAATCTGCGGCACGTCAAGAGAGGTCGCGATTCTTGTCTCCAACATTCCACCGAGCCCACTGTCCACGATGGACGCTGTGGAGCGGTTCCCGTGGGTTTGCATCGGAGCCACTTTCGTCACCTTGTGATTCGCCTTCGAATAGCCCAGTCCCATTTTCTAACGTTAAGACATAAAGATGGCTCCCAGAGTTCTTGCCTCCTGCACAGTCTTGGCATGAGTCTTCCAGGTCACTTTCAAGGTGGGCTCCTATTTTTTGCTGAACTCTCTCCCCAGTGTCCTTCAGTGCCTGCCTTCACCATGCGGTCAGCTGAAGGCAGGGTGCTGGTTCCCATGGGCACTACTCAATGACGCCAGTTAAACATTCACCTGAGAAAGACATCAGTGCAGGGGAAGTAAGGGAACACACGCACATTAAATTAATCTTTCATCGGCCTTGAAAGGAGGGGGGGTGAATTCAAAGGAGACCACATGAAATGTGTATGGCGAGGAAAATAATTAGCTATCCATAACCTGTGGTAACGGCAGAATTATTTAGTGATTTAGAGTGGGATATTTTCTGCCAGACATACCACATATTGGGAAAGAGTTTAAGATTGATAACAAAAATATACAAATATAATGTAGAATAATGTAGTCTAAGTGATAGTGTAGCACTATCACTTAGACACGTAGACATGTTGTGCAGCATTTTTGCTCACCCTCAGCATCAGACTAAGCCCGACACTGCACCTATTCAGAAAGGACCTCAAGATCTGGCTCTTCGGATGACCACTGAGCTGCCCGTCCCCCCCCGCCCCTCCCCCTCAGCACATTGAGACCCTCATGGGTGAGTAGTGCGCTCGATAAATCCCTGATTGTTTGATTGATTGACCTGTTAAAAGAAACCATTTCCAGCAATGTTTTGCCCAGGGTAGGATTGGTAAACGGGCTCTTGTCTCCTCAATATCCCCAGCGGGGGTGGGATGGGGGGTGTTGGTAGAGTCTTTATCCGTTCCTTGGTGGTCTTGGCCATTAATGTGTGGGGCTGGCTTGAGCCGTCTACTGACACACAATCAATGCAAATTGATCGGGGTGAGAGAAGGGCACTGGCACGAGCTGGCAAGCTGGAGCACAGGTGTGAATGGCCATTATCACCCCTCACCACTCTGTATGAGGCCAGCAGTGTCCTTTATCTGAACCCCCTTCTCTGTCCTGCCGGCCAATGATAGGTGTGGGGTGTCACTGAGCCTGAGCAACCTCCCTGGAGCCCAGGAGAGGTGGGCCATTTCACAACTTCACCGCCCTATAGGAGATCGCCCCATAGGAGGCCACCCCTTAGGAGCCGGCTTTGTATTTCCCTGGTTCCTGCCCTTTAGGCTCTCTGCACATGCACAGGACCTGCAGTGATGTCCCTGCAGCCCACAGCCCTGGGAAATACCTTTGGAGAAGGCAAGGAGGGGAAATAAGGAGAGGGGAGTTAACGAGTCAGGGGCAGATAAAAAGTAGATGAGAGGCTGATGGGAAAGAGATAGACAGGCAGAGGAGGTGAGCTATGTGATAGATAGGGATAAGAGGGGGAAGAGACAGAGACAGTGCTATGGAAAGAGGCACAGAAAGACAGGAAGAGTGAAGATTAGTAAGAGAACACGCTGGCCGTTTCCCCGCAACCACTCTTGTGGTTAAGGCATATGCACGGCCTAGATGCTGGAATGGGCAGGCTCAGGAACAGGAAGGATCAGAAGAGGACGCTGTGAAGTAAGTGGGGCTGGGGCCGGGTTTTGGTGGGGTGGGGGTAGATTTTAGGGGGTTGGGGTAGTTTTTAGGGATGGGGGTTGGGGTTGTTTTCAGGGCTGGGGGGATTGGGGAAGTTGTTAGGGCTAGGGGGTTGGAGAAGTTTTTAGGGCTCATGGTAGGGTCAGGGTAGTTTTTAGGGCTAAGGGGAGGTCGGGTGGGGTAGATTAAGGATATGGGGGGATCTGGGTACTTTTTAGGGGTCAGGGTAGTTTTTAGGGCTCAGGTTAGTTTTTAGGACTCAGGGGAGCTGGGTACTCTTTAGGGCCGGGGGGGGGGTCGGGTAGTTTTCAGGGCTCGTGGGGGGGAGAGGTGGGGGGATGTCAGGGAAGTTTTTGGGATCGGGGGTTGGTGTAGTTTTTAGGGCTCGGGGGCAAGCTAGTTTTTAGGGCTAGGGGGTCAGGGTACATTTTTAGGACTCAGGGGGTCAAGGTAGTTTTTAGGGCTCAGGGGGGTTGGGTTAGTTTTTAGGTCTTGGTGGGGTTAGGTCGTTTTTAGGGCTCGGGGTCGGTTTAGTTTTTAGGGCTTAGGGGGGAGGGCTCAGCTGTGAACTTTACCACACATATCCCTTTACCAGTCATGCCTTTACCACAAAATTGTGTGGTAAAGGCATGCGTGGTAAAGTCATGCGTGGTAAAGGGATGCGTTGTTAAGACGCATTCGTGGTTAGGGCAGCGTTCTAGAGGCCCACGTGATTTAGCCATGTGCCTCTGTCATACAACTGCTGGATGGAGATAGAGTTCAGTTGTGGTACAGGATGGGGGTGAGAGAGTTACAGAGAGAGAAATGGGAGTAAGTGGCAAGAATCTCTTTTTGTAACAGTCACCCCTCTCAATCTACTCTCTCTCTACCTTTCTCTTTACCTCATTGCCCACTCTACCTAATCTTTCTGTACCCTGCTTATCATTATGCCCCTGTCTCTACCTCAGAGTTGTCTGTATCTTGCATTTCTGTATACTCCTGCCTCATCTTTATGTCTGTGTACCTCCCTCTACAGCTCTCCATCTTGAGCTCTCTCTAACTCAACCCTCCTCCTACACTACATTTCTGAATGAATGAGCAACGGCGGATCTGAGTAACCGCACCTCCCTGCTTTATTCCTTTTCTTGTTTAAGAAATTGTAATGGATAGTATGATTGGGTGTGCACATACAGCTCCTGCACCTGCCGTTGTTGGATGCCAGCTGCCAAGCAAAGAGAAAACTGTGAAAATAGTGGAGCGGTGCACTACCAAAGAGTTTTCTTCAATAAATCCAAATGTTCAGTTTGTATAGTGGTTTATCAATCCTTTATTTTCAATATCAAAATGTGCAAATTCCAGCCAACGCGTTTCGTTCATACATAAAATGAACTTCTTCAGGGCTGAAAGTTATAATACATAAAAGAAAACATAAGTATAAAAATATATATACATATGGTGTATTCACACAATATGCTTTTACTTTAAAAACGAGAGAGAAACTATATACAAAGGCAAAGGTTATTTCATTAGAAGGTGACTCTAAACACAAGAAAGGAAACCTAATGGGGGTGGGAAAAATACAAAACAAAAATGGAAATTCATGGTCGACAATATGTCACTTCAAGTTGAAGAAAAAACAGACAAAATAGGGTGAAGGGAAAAAGAAAATGGGGGGCGGAAGAGTAGGGGTTGAAGACAAGAATAGAGGGAGGAAAAAACATGGAAATATAAAAATATAAATATATATATATATAAAAAAAAAGGGCAGAGATTAACAATCTTATACATATTTTGTAATGTAATGTCCAGTGAGCATTTGGTCTGTAAATAGATATGTAAATCAAAATAGATCAGTATCAGTTGTTAATTAATAGCAACAACGGTGTCTGGAGCTATTGTCACTAGTGGGTCTATACAGTTCACCCTAAGCGTAGCTCATAGTGTCCAAGTAAACAAATAACAGTTAGTCCAGGGCCTAAGTAACAGCACATGATTGGAGAAACCTTTGAGCCATACAAATACGAGAAAAGAAGACCAAAATAAAACAGAGAAAAGGCACTACATGTACCTACCAAATGGTGATGTGAAGAAGACGTAGGAACACAGAGGCAATGAAGAGCCCTTGATCTAAGATATTTCAAATTCCTGCTGTCGACGCACAAGTATTTAAATTTTAAAGGCTACCATGATAAGTGCCTGATGGTTGTATCTCTAAGAAAGTAAAAGAAAATGTATTAAAAAACAAGGAGCGACATAGTGCGTAGACACTAAAGATTTATAGGGAATAGGCACCGGTACCTGAGAAATAATATGAATATATACAGGCACCAAAAAAGTGGAATGACATTGAGGTCATAATAGTTAAAGAAAAAGAAAAGAAAAAGAAAAAACTGTGTCCAAGTGAAGGACGGCTTGCTGGCTGGGCAATAGAAGAGGATGGCAGTGAAAGGCATGTAACAATAAACCTATGGAAGGAGAGCAGACCCACTTGGCAAGCTTCATGATCAAAAACATGAAAAGCTGGTGAAGTAGTAAGATTAAAACATTACAAAGCGGTCTCCTGAATATATGCGCAGAAGCGCCAATTATACCAAAGGTATAAATAAAATAGTGACGCGCTGCAATCACCTATTTAAAGGCAATACAATCTAAAAGAGACTAAATGCTTAGGCTTGTAGTGATGTACAAATCACATCCACGTGGTTGCATTATTTGCAACCCAAAAGACAAACTTAAAGGAACGGTAAATAAATAAAGTGAAAGAGTTCCTTGAGTATAAACAAGCTGCTAAGATGAAAGCTAAGTAAACAGAACCTCTTGGCTACTATGACTAGTTTCTGGCTATGGTGCTTGTTTTTCAACCTTACTTTTCATGACTTTCTTCCTTTTAGTTTAATAACTCTGTTATTCTATTTCTTTAACTTATGCCTAAGAATGATTTACTGTTACAAAAAACAAGGGAACCCAATATGCTATTGGTCAGGGACCTTGGGTACATTGCCTATTTTAGAGGACAGTGGTCCCTAGACAATTAGATGAAATTTAAAGTTAAATATAGACCCAGTCAGTACTATATTGTCTGTCCAGCCGGACAGTTTTTTAATATACAGTGATTGTATAAAACCATTAAGACGAGAATTTACAAGCGGGACACAGCCTGCGTCCTGCTGACGTACATTTTACAAACAACATAAATGAAGGGGGTTCAGGCAAGAAAACCGTGTCTGTAATTACATTGGATATAAGTACAACAGACAAATTACGTTGCGCACACCATTTCAAATTAAGCATTATAATATAGCCAATGTATATGGTGTACAGTTGTCGACGACGTTTCGATCCCTTTTAAATCAGTGGGATCATCTTCAGGACATTAATAATGACATGCCTGTATGAAATAGCTCAATTACTTAAACCATACAATGAAGGCGAGAAAGAATTGGGGAAAAGGAGGGGGGAAAAAGGAAAAAAAGACAAAAATTATGCCGAGGGAGAGAGTGATACACATAAACTGATTCAATTTATTTCAAGTGACGTACATGAATTGGCCGTGACCAAGTAAGCCTCTAAGTATTACCAGAAAGAGGTTCAAGGAAAGATGTGAACCAGAATGCATGTGGCATGCTCTGGTGAAAGAGGATCTAGTGACTATGAAAAAGGCCGTGTCTCGAAAACAACCAAGTACGCGCCGATACGTTGCGTGAATTACAGTGGTCTCATGAGGAGAAGGCCATGTGAGAAACTGTCAAGGATTGCTAATCGTGATGACCACACAAGTAGATGCGCGAGGAAGAAAGAAAGCGCACGCTTACTACGAGCTGGTGTGCCTGTCAATTCAGAGGCAGATGTGGGGATACCATCTGGCGTGTTTAATCAGCGCCTAATTATGAAGGGAGAATTAAGTTAACAGAGATTACAAGGGGCTAGATTAAAGGTGCAAGGCATGGGAGGTCCTTACCAACGAGGATTAGGTGAACCGCGATGACTGCGGGGACCGCAACAAATAAGGGAGCAACCTAGAAGAGAGGGTTCACATGAGTGGGGCTACCACAGCAATGGGGCTAAGTATAACCGGCAACAAGCTAGGCAGAGCTTACCTTAATAGGGAGCGTGCCAGAGTTGCAATGGAGCCGCTTCTGCGTAGACTCTATCACCGCCCCTACTTATTTCCCTCACTGAGTAATAATTGTCCTTGAAATTTGTCTTAGGCCTAATCACGGAGTACGCAGAAGCGGCTCCATTGCAACTCTGGCACGCTCCCTATTAAGGTAAGCTCTGCCTAGCTTGTTGCCGGTTATACTTAGCCCCATTGCTGTGGTTGCTCCCTTATTTGTTGCGGTCCCCGCAGTCATCGCGGTTCACCTAATCCTCGTTGGTAAGGACCTCCCATGCCTTGCACCTTTAATCTAGCCCCCTTGTAATCTCTGTTAACTTAATTCTCCCTTCATAATTAGGCGCTGATTAAACACGCCAGATGGTGTCCCCCACATCTGCCTCTGAATTGACAGGCACACCAGCTCGCAGTAAGCGTGCGCTTTCTTTCTTTCCTCGCGCATCTACTTGTGTGGTCATCACGATTAGCAATCCTTGACAGTTTCTCACATGGCCTTCTCCTCATGAGACCACTGTAATTCACACAACGTATCGGCGCGTACTTGGTTGTTTTCGAGACACGGCCTTTTTCATAGTCACTAGATCCTCTTTCACCAGAGCATGCCACATGCATTCTGGTTCACATCTTTCCTTGAACCTCTTTCTGGTAATACTTAGAGGCTTACTTGGTCACGGCCAATTCATGTACGTCACTTGAAATAAATTGAATCAGTTTATGTGTATCACTCTCTCCCTCGGCATAATTTTTGTCTTTTTTTCCTTTTTCCCCCCTCCTTTTCCCCAATTCTTTCTCGCCTTCATTGTATGGTTTAAGTAATTGAGCTATTTCATACAGGCATGTCATTATTAATGTCCTGAAGATGATCCCACTGATTTAAAAGGGATCGAAACGTCAGTCGACAACTGTACACCATATACATTGGCTATATTATAATGCTTAATTTGTAATGGTGTGCGCAACGTAATTTGTCTGTTGTACTTATATCCAATGTAATTACAGACACGGTTTTCTTGCCTGAACCCCCTTTCTTTATGTTGTTTGTAAAATGTACGTCAGCAGGACGCAGGCTGTGTCCCGCTTGTAAATTCTCGTATTAATGGTTTTATACAATCACTGTATATTAAAAAACTGTCCGGCTGGACAGACAATATAGTACTGACTGGGTCTATATTTAACTTTAAATTTCATCTAATTGTCTAGGGACCACTGTCCTCTAAAATAAGAATGATTTACAGCACATTCATTGTAATGTGATTTTCATATTATTTAATTTGTTACTTAGCTTTCATCTTAGCAGCTTGTACATCACTACAAGCCTAAGCATTTAGTCTCTTTTAGATTGTATTGCCTTTAAATAGGTGATTGCAGCGCGTCACTGTTTTATTTATACCTTTGGTATAATTGGCGCTTCTGCGCATATATTCAGGAGACCGCTTTGTAATGTTTTAATCTTACTACTTCACCAGCTTTTCATGTTTTTGATCATGAAGCTTGCCAAGTGGGTCTGCTCTCCTTCCATAGGTTTATTGTTACATGCCTTTCACTGCCATCCTCTTCTATTGCCCAGCCAGCAAGCCGTCCTTCACTTGGACACAGTTTTTCTTTTTCTTTTTCTTTTTCTTTAACTATTATGACCTCAATGACATGCCACTTTTTGGTGCCTGTATATATTCATATTATTTCTCAGGTACCGGTGCCTATTCCCTATAAATCTTTAGTGTCTACGCACTATGTCGCTCCTTGTTTTTTAATACATTTTCTTTTACTTTCTTAGAGATACAACCATCAGGCACTTATCATGGTAGCCTTTAAAATTTAAATACTTGTGCGTCGACAGCAGGAATTTGAAATATCTTAGATCAAGGGCTCTTCATTGCCTCTGTGTTCCTGCGTCTTCTTCACATCACCATTTGGTAGGTACATGTAGTGCCTTTTCTCTGTTTTATTTTGGTCTTCTTTTTCTCGTATTTGTATGGCTCAAAGGTTTCTCCAATCATGTGCTGTTACTTAGGCCCTGGACTAACTGTTATTTGTTTACTTGGACACTATGAGCTACGCTTAGGGTGAACTGTATAGACCCACTAGTGACAATAGCTCCAGACACCGTTGTTGCTATTAATTAACAACTGATACTGATCTATTTTGATTTACATATCTATTTACAGACCAAATGCTCACTGGACATTACATTACAAAATATGTATAAGATTGTTAATGTCTGCCCTTTTTTTTATATATATATATATATATTTATATTTTTATATTTCCATGTTTTTTCCTCCCTCTATTCTTGTCTTCAACCCCTACTCTTCTGCCCCCCCATTTTCTTTTTCCCCTTCACCCTATTTTGTCTGTTTTTTCTTCAACTTGAAGTGACATATTGTTGACCATGAATTTCCATTTTTGTTTTGTATTTTTCCCACCCCCCATTAGGTTTCCTTTCTTGTGTTTAGAGTCACCTTCTAATGAAATAACCTTTGCCTTTGTATATAGTTTCTCTCTCGTTTTTAAAGTAAAAGCATATTGTGTGAATACACCATAAGTATATATATTTTTATACTTATGTTTTTTTTTATGTATTATAACTTTCAGCCCTGAAGAAGTTCATTTTATGTATGAACGAAACGCGTTGGCTGGAATTTGCACATTTTGATATTGAAAATAAAGGATTGATAAACCACTATACAAAATGAACATTTGGATTATAGCTCCACTATTTTCACACCCTACACTACATTTCTGTCTACTTCACCCCTTTGTGTACCCCACCCCTCTATTTACATTTCATTATCCCTATCTCCATCCATACCTACCTCTGTAGCTCACTCCAAATCTTATCTATCACTCTAGCTCCCTTTTTCTATCTACCTCCTCCTCTCCATATCTATCTTTCTGGACTCCTCACCATTCTATTTCTACCGCATATGTGTCCTTATCTCACCTATCTCTTACTAACGCATCTTTGTCCCCACCTCCCTTTTCTCCCTACTTCGCATCTCACTGTGACATTCTCATTTCCTCGCTGTCCTTTCCATTATGCTTACCCAGCAGTAATGGAGCTCACCATTGAGCCAGAGAAGGAAAGAAGGGACAAGACAGGGGAAGTGAATGAAGCAGAAATGTTTTTAGTTCACCCAATATAATAGACACAATCCTCAATGTAGTGATTTGATTTTCACTATTGCTGCAAGAGAGCCAGTGGTGAAAAGAGATTTCTTTGTGATTACAGATATTCATCAATTAAAGCTACATTCTCAAGCACTATGCACTTATGTATTAATAGTATGCACTGGTCTACTGAGCATCCAAGAAGTCACCCTTACTGCGTCTTTCCTAGAATGGAAGGAACTGGTATGTTACAACAGAGACCCCTCAAAAGAGGTCTTGCCTGGGTCCCCAAAACCCTTAAGATGGCCCTGAAAATAGAAGGCCTGGGGGATTGGTGCCTCAAGACTCAGCCCTCACTCCTGTCTCATCCAGCCAGCAAGGTGGGGTTTCTGGATCTAAGGTGAGTGATAATGAAAGATTTTCTTCTTGCCTCCTGTCTTCCATGCCTACTTTTGCCAGGTGAGGAAGATAAAAGCAACTGTAAGTTACAGTGCTCACTTCCAGCAGCCTCTAATCTAAAGGTTGAAGGTTGCAGCAGGACAAAGCAAGGAGCTAACCAGCCCACAGGTGGACAGGAGACCTTGCTTCAGCAGACTGCTGCTTCAAACCACGTCTTCAATTCCATATGCCCCAATCATCTCCTGACTTGCCTATGAGAAAGTAGTCCTGACATGGACCAATACCTTCTGTGACCCACTCCAACACCTGAGACCCAAGCAGAAGGCAGACCACAACCCTCCCATCAACAACCACTCAGGGTCACCCAGCCATTTGATTTCTGTAACTATGCCAAGCCAGGAGGACCATTGGGCCAGAGCACCAACTTCAGAGTACCCTCCAATTCACCTTTCAAACCCACTCCCCTCCCCTGAGGACTGACCAATGCAGATTGGCCTAAATTCTATCGTCTTGGCCTAGATTTGTCAGAGACCGGGACATAGTTGGTTTGGCAACTTCGTTATATAAGAAATTGAGACCAAACATAAGTATTCAGGGGCAGAATTATAATTTGTTCACACAGCGCATTCAGCAAGCCACCTTGCTGCCCTGTGTGAATGGGAAAGAGCAGGAATGTACCGTATTTACCATTATGCAGCACATTCCTGTCCTTTCCTAGTGCTGGCGCACTTTTGGCTGCCTAGCATCAACGCAGGCATCCTTGGGTCATGGTGAAAAGGTGCCTGTATTGTAGGTAGGATTGTTTTTGTGCACGAAGGCACACCTTCCTGCACAAATACAATCTTGAGAGGCATTTTCCTCTGAAGAGGAAAAACCAAAGAGAAATAAAGATATTTCTCCTTATTACGCCTCACCTGGGGAGGAATAGCATTTTGATGCATTACCAGGTTTGCCACTAATGGTAAATCTGGGAATGTGCCAAAATCCATGGGTGGATGCGTTGGAACACACACGCTGCACCCATGGAATGCCTCCCTGCTGTAAAGTAATGCAGGCAAAGCAATTTGCACTGCCTTGCGTTACTCTAGATTTATCAAGCCATGCAGGGCCATGCAAGGTGTCACCTTGCATGGATGTATAAATCTCACTTAGGTTTTGCGTCGCCCTTGCGCCCCCTTCTGCGGCGTAAGGGCGACGCAAGCCTTGATAAATATGGGTTTCTAGTCTTGGCCAATGTTACTACCCCTATGGGCTCAAAATGTTTAAATTACCACATATATTTGCAGAACCTAGTCCCCTGATAGTATTCTAGCAGTGTTTCACCAAAGGCTGCAATCCGCAAAATGTAGGCCACTATTTTTGGGGTGGCGAGGCCTATTTTTGAGCCCAATCCAACCTTTCTTCTGCCACAGATTGTGGTGATCCCAGGCACACTGTTACCTTTCTCCACTGGTGTGAGCATGTTCAAGTATGTGAGTAGTGCATGCACTGCATATCAGCGCTGATGCCTGCCAGATACAGGATTAAAGTGACAGCATTAAGGTCATACTGCCCCTTCAGAATGTAATTTACTTCTCTAGTGACCACATCAACAGAAATATCTGCAAGCTGCAGTCGGACGCCACTTCACCCCCCTCCATCCCTCCTCCCATCATTACGGCTGACCCTGCCAACCTTTCCATGACCGTGATCGATTTTCCACCTTGAAAAAGCTCCACCCTAGGGTTAAACACGTGTTAGCTAATCCACTGTGTAGAGAAACAATGCAACATGTGTGAAATTAGAAAGAAATGAAACTGTCACAACGTCTGTACCCTGAGAAAGAATAGAAAGATGCTCTTGTGAAAACAACAGACAGAAGAATAAAAACGCAGTGTTACAAAATACATGTGCTATGTTTGTAAATTATATTATCCGTGAGATATTTAACCAATTACTTACTGGTAATCTTCATTACCACCTACAAATTTTGGAGCATTACTCTCTTCATGTTAAATGTTGGAACTTCCTGTTCCAATTGAGTGTCACATACCGCAGACTTTATACATACATACAGAGCCCTACCCATCTTTACAATAGGCTTTAAGGCTGAGGCCGAGACTCTGTGCAAGATATCGGGGTCAGGAAAGAGTGTAAGGTTAGTCCTGTTGTAATACATGCATGCACTTAGTTTGCTTTTATTTTGATACAGAGTGCTACATTTGTCTGATCTTACATGATGAATCTCCTGAAAGAAAATTAAAAATGTTTTTAAAAAAACATACAGAACTTGGTGTTAGTGCTCCAAATGTGATGGCCTCTAACTTTGCTATATAGCATTGCAGTACTCTTGTTTAGTTTTAAACAGATTTCCAGAACAAACAATCTAATTTGCGTCTATACTTCTGGCATGTTCTGGGCAGTGAGTGCAATCATTTTTTGACCTGCGCACCAATCTCTCTAATGATAACCATTGGCAAATATATTTGTCTGACTGCCTTACACGGATTTTTGCAGACCATACAGGTGGCTTCGTTCTTTCCTTAAGGTAAATTTTCTTTGTAATCTGTCTTTAATTGCATTATCAGTATTTTCTATAGGCAGAAAAGACACACAGAAGATGCAAAACCACAATATACCATCACCATGATATTGACTACTAATATTTGTCAAGGGAAGTAGATATGGAGTTGAGAATAGTAATTTCACAATTCCCAAAATATACTTTTTTTTAAAAAAAAAATTTTTTATTGAAAACCATAAAAACAGACAATATTAATTACAAATATACATCCTAAAAGCTTCATCCATGATCTCTGAAGGAATAAACAAGCACCATCAAAAACGTACTTATAATACTTATTTTACAGAAGGCTTAAAGGCCCTAAATTAGAACTCCAAAAATCTCGTGACAGTATCATCTGATTCCAGTAAAGCAGATTGAATTACTTTAAATAAAAAATTTCATATTTAACAAATGCCAAAAAACATTTGATTCTTAAAAATATTATGGCACATTTAAAGGGGATACAAGCCCCTATATACTCAGTCTACAAATGACAATCAAAATGCGATGACCAGATCTTCTCAAATTTCTTCAGTCCCCCGATGCGTGCCGCATAGATTCGTTCACTTCTTTTTACCTGACCCATTTTCTGAATCCATTCCAATTTGGTCGGAATTAAATCCGTTTGCCATTTTTGGAGAAGGAGCGATCTGGCAACTGCCATACAGATATATAAAAATTTAATCGACATCATGGGGAGGAGTAGATCTGGATCATAACCCCACACAATTAATCGATCATTAAACCCCCATTGATAACCAGCATTCTAATTCCAAATATTCAAAAATATAATTCCAGAACTTCTGGAGCAAGGGGCATTGTAATATTATATGAGACCAGTTAGCTAGCGGGTGAGTATGGCACCGGAAGCATTGTCCCGATTGATTAGGATATACTTTGGCTACAAAAGAAGGGGTTCTGTATAGTAGCCACTTGCTGAAGTATAACATCCTCCTCCAATTGGCCCCTCTGATCGAACTAAAATTCAAATTATTAATTGTGGACCATGTATTTAAAGAAATTTCTAAATCCTCATTTTTGCCCCATTTTGTTATTGCTTTAGCTGCCAAATCAACCCCTTTAATTACGGCTAGGCGCTTCTTCCAGTCCCCCGGCTTTTTAACTACACTGTCTTCCAATAGATCAAAAACTAACTGTTTCTGACCAATGATCCGAGGGAGATCTAAATTAGTAAAACATTTACTAAGGATATTATATGAGCCAAGGAGCAGGAAGTTGCCAGGGATCAATAGAGACATTTCGCTTACGGTCATCCATCTATCATTCCGGAGAAAATCATCAAGTTTAAAGAAACTGGCCTTGGTCCAATGTTGTATAGTTAAAAACGGATCTCTAACACCTGCTGAAACAAAAAGATCCACGATTGGGGTTGTGGCATTGATAACTGGAATGGAGTACCGTCTAAAAAATGCCTGGTGTTTGTGAAAAAACCAGATTAAACACTTATATCTGACCAATTTTGGAGATCTAACAATTGATAATGGACAGTGAATCTGATTTTCCTTACACATTAAATTCATAAAAAAGTTGATAAAAAGGCCAGACTGTAAGCCCTGCTTGAATCTATTGTATGTGCAAAATATGCAAAATAGTATTCCTTCAGATTGGGGAGGGCGAGACCGCCATCTTCCACTTTTTCATATAAAGTGCTAAGTGCGATACGGGGAGTTTTTTTATGCCATAAGAATGATGTAAACATTGACTCTATTTTAAAAAAAAATGAATTAACTAACACACAGGGAATTGTTGAAAACAGAAAATTGAACAGTGGAAGCACCGACATTTTGATAAGAGCGACCCTGCCGAGAATAGTTAAGGGGAGAGAACTCCATCTTGTAAATAAGTCCTGAACTTTACGTAACAGTGGGACAAAATTCAAATCATATAATTCCGAAATAAATGACGAAAAATAAATCCCTAGATACCTCTTGGGATTCAAATTAAAACATGAAAAAATATCGGGGTGTAAAGCCCTAGGTGCACAACCACATAAAATTAATTCAGTTTTCTTTTTATTAATTTTATACCCGCCGAACGACTCATAAAGATCAAAAATCCGGAAGGCTTTTACCTGCGCTTTGTCTTCCGGCTTTATGATGAGCATGATGTCATCAGCGTATAATTTGATTTTGCTCATAGATGGAAGCGGAGGGCAAATATCAGCATTAGTTCTAATTGCTATCGCAAGAGGCTCAATAAAAAAGGCAAATAGTACCGGGGATAACGGGCATCCCTGCCTAGTTCCCCTTTTAAATGTCACTTGGCCAACCTGAGTAGCATTAATAATAATATTGGCCTCTGCGTTCGTATATAGCTTTTCAACCAACTCAATAATTTTGGAAGGAATGCCAAATTTTAACAACATACAAAATAAAGTTTCCCAAATAACCAAATCAAATGCCTTTTCGGCATCTAAAAAAAGTACTAATGCTGGTATCTGCCGGGTCTCAAAATAGTCCAGAGCCTCCACTAAAAAATGTGTGTTAGTTCCGAGCTGTCTAACGGCAATAAAACCATTCTGATCAGGATGTATTAAATGTGAAGCAATTCCGTTAAAGCGATTGGCTAAAAGTTTGGTAATTAATTTATAGTCGGAATTTAAAAGCGTTATCGGGCGATATGAATTAGGGTCTTCGCTGTTTTTACCTTTTTTAGGAAACTGACTACATTCCCCTTCCTAAAGAGAGAGGTATAGAACCACCTTCAAGAATTGAATTTGCCAATAAAAGAAAAAAGTCCTCAATTACCCTCGAAAATGTTTTAAAAAACTCAGCGGGAAGGCCATCCGGCCCACAAGCTTTGCCATTCGGAAGATTTTTAATTACCTCCCCAGCTCTTCTTTTGTGAATGGTCTCGCTATATCCCTATTTTCTAAATCTGTTAAAACAGGTAATTCATTTTCCTGAAGAAATTTCCCAAAGAGGGCTTATCTATAGAATGATTATGGCCATATATCCTTTCATAATGTTGTACCATTACGTTGCCTACAGCATCCAAGTCCACCATCCGAGAGCCTGAAATAGGGCATCTCAGTGCGAGTATTTGATTACTTGCAGCACTCTCCTTAGCCTGCCATGCCAAGAATCTGCCGGTGTAATTGCTTTCCTCATAAATTTTTTGCCTAGTCTGCTGGAATAGACACTCACCTTTAGCATAATAATTATTGGCCAGATTTTGTTTAGCCTGATCCAACTGTCAGCGGAGAGCCACCGAAGAGGAGGAGAGGAAGCTATCAAGAGACCGTTGCACTTTTTGCTCAAGTAAAGACTTCTCCTCTTTCTTAGCCCTCGAATTCTCAGCATCTTTAGCAATAGCAAGCCCACGAAAAAACACCTTAAATGAATCCCAGACAACATCCAGTGGAGCTGAGCCATTATTTCGTTCAAAAAATTCCCTAATTTCTATTTTAATACTAGATACCCAATTTTCTTCTGCTAAATATTGACGATTCAGCTGCCATTTTTTAAAAGGTTTTTATATTCGCCAAATTCCAACTCTAAAGTAATTAATGTGTGATCGGAAAGCCCATTCTGGAGGGTTTTTGAGATTTAAAAACCAAACACCTAGAAATAAGAAAAAAATCAATACGAGAAAAAGTGTGAAATCTCCCTGAAAAACAGGTATATGAAATTCCACTAGGAAATGCAGCCCGCCAAGGATCCACTATATCAAGCGTCGTACTATAGTTTTGAACCATTTTGAGAGATTTTGGCTTTAACTGTCTCTTTGCTTTGGATGAATGTTAGACCTGGCATCCTTGGCGTGGGTCTCCCTTCCATTTTTTCGTAATGCCTCCACTGTTGCCGATATGTTTTTGCTGGACTAGATGCTCATGGGCACTTTGCCGCTGCGAATCAGTGCCAAAGTGCAAGTGCTCCCTATCGTTAATTGATATATGTATTAGTGGCTCCATGATTGGATGATTGGTTTACTTGTCAGTCACTAGTACAGTGCACTCAGTGTGCCCAGGGCTTGTAAATCCAATGCCGCTGGTGGGCTTGCAGCACTGGTTGTGCCACCCACAGAAGCGGCTTGTAAAATGTGTCTCAGGCCTGCCATCGCAGAGCCTGTGTGCAGCCTAGGGCTGCCATGTCGACTTGGTGAGTACACCCACTTACCAGTCCCTAAACCTTCCCTTTACTGCATGTTGGTCACCCCTAAAGTAGGCCCTAGGGCAGGGTGCATTGTAAGTATAAGGTAGGACATGCCCTGGTGTGTGTGGCATGTCCTAATAGTGAATTACAGCCATTTTCGTTTTTCACTATTGCAAGGCTACCTGCTCCCCATAGGCCAGAATGGGCAGACTGACTATTACACCTTATAGTCAGAACTGACCCAGGGAACATGGTAGAAAAACGAATTTAGTATGCCAGAACTCAGGATGATAAAATACATCTTTTAGTGAAGTTGGTTTTAACATTCTGTGTTCGAAAATACCACTTTTAGAAAGTGGGCATTTTCTTGCCTAACTATCCAAGCCTGCCTCTACTAGGTTGTGTATTCCTTGTCTGGAGATTGAGTGACAGGGGCTGGGGGTGGCTACAGGAGACAGGGTGAGTCAGAGCAGGGCTGAATAGAAAGATCTGCATCCAGAGTGGAGGGAGGAGTTGCACCTGGGTCTGAATAGGGTTGTGCCTGCCTTCCACAATGCTGGCTCCACCTCCTGCCGGGCGGCTGAGCACTCTGCCCCACATTCTGAAAGGAAAGAAGGAGTCAGAAAAACAAAGTGCTCCAGGACTGACCAGAACTGGTTTTGGACTAGGCAGAGGCCTCTCTGCCTCCAGAGAACAAAGAGAATCAGGGTATAAGAGGGGCACCCAGACCCCAGGAAAATTAGATCACTTTTGGGAACAAGAAGAAACCTTTGCTGAGGAGCGGAACCAAGAAGAAACTGAGGAGAAACTATCCCTAAGCCTGAAGTGCTGCTTGGGGGATTGGCCTGCAGTGGTTTGCCTGACTGCCAAAGAAAGGAGAAAGGAACTTTTGCTTTGCTGTGACTTTCATCAACTTGTGAAGGATCTCCAAGGGCTTGGAAGAGAGCTTGCCCCCTGACCGAAGTCCCAGGACCATTGGACTTCACCCCTTTGTGAATTGCTGCTGGAAACTCTGTTTCAGTGGCTACAGAGGTAGGGAGCTGTGACCGACTCTCACGACCGACTCGGTGTCCTGTAAGCACCGCATCGAAGCACCGTCTCGCCCTGCAACGCACGGCCCTGGTCTCACCGACTT